>JANHGB010045778.1:23763-41358 GCA_026283785.1 Coracopsis vasa | reverse complement strand
GAATAATGGTGCTTCTGGTCTGAGAAATTCTTTCTCAGTTGGCTGCTGAATCAATCAAACAGCAAGAAAAGAAAAGGTTTATGGATGTGTTCAATAAGTATATTGCACAATGTGGGTTTTTTTCTCTTTTATCATGAATTAAAATTCTGCACTGTGATGAACGGGAAAAAGAATGTTTTAATTATTTTTTTATAAAAATTAGTAGGATTAAAACCTAGCCTTTAATGGATAAACTGCTAGGATTTAGATTTGTTGCAAGCTGAGATTGTTCTATTTACTATTCTGTTTTGTAAGTGCTTCAGATCTGGAAATCAATCAAATAGGTTTTATAAAACAAATTGTTATATTGAACAGATTTAAAATTTAATATCCTAAGAAATATGCCCTACTGAAGTACAAGAAATCAAAGACAATAGCAGTGGCAGTTATTTTTGCGTGGTCCTAAAAATAAAACTAATTCATGAATAAAATATTGAAGTTACATTTATTCCAGTAGCAGAAGATTTTGGGGGATACTGGTTAAATAAAGCATTATGAAACATTGTTGAGATTTGTTCTGCAGCTTTAAGTCCTTTATCTAAAATAATTAGTTTATAATGTTACCAATTAAAACAATCCGCAGCTCTTAAAGAGCCTGTAGGAGTGAAAAGCATCAATTATTTAATTTCACTTTTTAACGCATTTTTCCTTTTCCTTGTATTTAGGGAATAAATACATTAGTTTAATTTTTATCCGAAACCAAATATTATGCTTCATTTTCTTCTGAAATCTGTGTTCAGATGTGATGCTTAGAAAGGGGAAACTAGAATTTGTATAAAATACTGCACTTATGTAATCACTGTGTACTTTTATGTGTCTTCCTGTCTGTCATTAGAATTTTCACACAGAGTTTGATTGTTCAAATTTGGGGTTAGATGGCAGGTGCCATGTTGAGAATTATACAGGTGCTTTTTTCGTGCCTCTTCTTTATTTGAAAGTTACTCTTTAGCTCTGAATAAGCTACCTATATAACGGAGCTATGTTTTTCAGTCTTCATTTTAAACTGTTCGCGACAGCTGGTATTTTTATTTGGGTTTAATGTTCTTTTCAGTGCAACAGTGTATTAAATTAAATTTTTGTGTTCTCTAGCAAGTCTACGAGACACTCACTACTGCATTCGTTTTCTATTCATGATCTATTTAATTTCAAAACAAAACACATTTCAAAATCAAAGTAATTTAGGAATAAACTGGAATATATGTTTGTGGTTTCTAGATAGCACTCTACATAAAGTCTGATAGTGATGTGCACACTGTAGGCATTTTTTTGTAAAATTGGCGTTGAATTTTGGTGTAGGGGGACTTTATTTTAAATTCAGTCAGTATGAAATTTATACTTAATGTTGAGTAAAATTCTTAGGGAGAAGTAATGCAACGATTTGCTCAGCTCGTATTTTCCTCTCATTATCACAGTACGGCACCTCTAACTTTTAATCTTGTGATGTATTCATTATCTATCCCTAGTCAACTCTGTGGCTGCTTTCATCTTGTGTCTATTATGTATATATTTGTACAGGTCTTGAAAAATACCCTTTCTGGTTGTTGCTAGCTATTGATTCTGTCATGAAAAAAAAGTATGTCATTTCTTCAGGCATTTTTAGCAAGTTATTACCTTCTTGCTTTCTCAGGACTAAATGGCCTTTGATTCCTCTTCATCTTGTGTTCCCATGAACATCCTTATGCTGATCACTTAATAATTCTGTTTCTGGTCTGTCCATGAAACAGAAAGCATATTTACCTACTGCTTTTTAAGTATATTCAGAACAAAATCATTACTATTTCTGGCACACTGTGTAGACAGAGTATGTTAGAAGTCTTGAGGTAACGTCTGAATAAATTCTTTATGCAACACCATAGCCCTGCTTATCCATTATGATCTATGAAAAAGGTTTCTTTTTCTCCTTTGAACTGTAAGGTCTTTTCCCTGTTTTAACTGTAAGCTTAAGTGTAACTTGGGAATGTTGCACCTTAGAATTGACTTCCTTAAAATGTGGACTCTCTTGTTTTTTAGGGAGTAACAGGTGCTTTGGCAGTTCTGATGAAAGATGCAATTAAACCCACACTAATGCAGACATTAGAGGTGAGTATGGCTTATGATACCTACCGTTCTCCAGCTTTCAAGTTCCATATATGCTGGGCATGCTTTTCTCCAGTGACTGTGCTTAATTTTCAAGGTTCAAACCACTATCTTGCTATAGTTCCTTCCGGGACTAAATGAAGCTTTGCTGACCTGTGAGAGAAATGTTTTACAAATACCCTAGTGAGCTCTCTTCCAGCAGCTCAGAGAACACAGGACTAGTACAACCTAACGTTGTGTCTGGGCAGTCTAGTATTGCCTTTCCAATAGTAATTTGAATGATGAACAGTGTTCGGGGGGGGAAAGGGAGGAAGCAAAATGGGGAAATGATGAACCTGTTTTGAAAATAAATGCATTTGGAGGAAAAAAAAAAGTATATTATTGAAAGTTTGACCATCAAAATTACATAGCTGGAATATTTCACAACAGTTCCTGATATGGTGAAAAGTTGAATAATGTAGAAACATACCAATGCAGTCCTGGGTTGGTAAAAGTTTTCTACATCGTGTCAAAGTGGCAACTACCTTTTTGCTTTTATGTTTGGATGGGAACAACTTCCTACTCTCAGGGAATATTAGAAAAACAGAACTTGTCTGTGTTATTTTACTGTAGCCATCTTAATTATTTTTTCCTGCAAAGAATATCTGTTCTTTCCTGTGGCAGTAAGAAGAATGTATGTGTGTGTCAGAACTTAATATACCATCTAATAGCAGCAGAAACTGGAGGTCACATAGCATCAAGAATGTCACAGCTTTAACTGTGTTTAATCACCACTTGGATAACATTGTGTGCAGTAAGCATCAGTGACAAGGTAGCTTTGATTCTTAGTGTTTAGTCTGCGTCGCTCTATTTGCACTTTCTATATCTGTTAGAAAAAAATGTGGCTTTGCTGTAGTGTTCTAAAAGACAATTGTAAATGTCAGAAAAGTTTCATTTGATCGATAGGCATCTGGTCTGGGACTTGCATGTTTTTGTTGGGTTTTTTTTTGCACTGCATTTCTTTATATTCACATTTCTGTGTGATTAAATTCCCAGCTTTTATGTGGTATTTTCTAGTCTAATCTATGCTATGGCTGAAATATCTGCCAAGTTTCATCAAACGCTATTGCTTGCTAGAAGGAGCCCGACCGCAGAACCCAAGGATATTTTCCCAAAAAAATTCTCACAAAGTTATTTTTAAAAAGGCAAACTAAAGCAGCTGAGAAGGCTGCTTCGTGCTCTACTCCTGCCATTTGAGACTCGAAGACAAACTTTTGTCACCCTTTGAGTACCTGTTGGTTTGCAGGCTGTCACCTATCCAAGAACAGAAAACTCCAGTTTATCTAAATGTTTTCCAAGATTGTGCTTTGCTTTGGCTGATGTATGTCTCTTGGACTGTGTCATTGTTCTTGTGTGGAGATGCAATGGCCTACTCTGTTACTGCCCATGCTGCTGTTGCTGTTCGTGAGCCTCAAGCTTGTGTCATGTCCCATTTTGTGAATAAATACATTTCATTATTATTTATTATTCATGTAAATATCTTTAGGAAGTGCTAATTTTAATAGTTTAATTTTTTTCAAAAGAGAAACAAGGAAGCTATTTTGCCCTGAACATTTGAATGCAGTGTAGTGATCCACTTGTGAATTTAGAGCCCTCCAGCATGATAGATTTTAAGGCAAACTAATCCTACTGTACACTGATGTGGTGGATGTAATAATGTCTTGTCTGCTGTAGGGAATGACATATTTGTGATGAGTGTCTTTCTTCTCACAAACCAGAAATGAGGAGACCTGAAACCTAAAATGAACTTGAAATAATCCTAATAAGTATCATCCACAAGAAGAAGGATCTTGTAAATTTCCAAAGAGGCTACCAGTAATAGTTGGGCAACTTAATTCTTTCAGTGAGAACAAGTTCTCCATACAAGCATAAAGCAACATCTCTGTGACTTGACAACAGTGACATTAGAAATGATCCTACAGCACACAGGTGGTGAAAGACCAGAATAATACGATTACAGAGAACAGAAGCAGCTCAGACTGTGCCCTGGACCCATCCTGCAACTAGGGATGAAACTGTTCACCAAAGCAGGTCTTCCTTTGGTATTGAGAAGGGGCAGAAAGACTGCCAGAGGAGATGGAGCAGGAGATCTTCTGGATTACTTCCAGCTGATACTGACAGTTAATTTGGCATAATTTGTAAGTGATAGTGTCTGTGAGTAGCAGCGGCTGAGATAGCTGAGATACCCATTGCAGAGATAGCTGCTGTCCTCTGTGATCAGGCCAAGAGCCTGGGAATTTTGTTAAGCTGTGGAGATCTGAGGACTTGCTTCTAAGGGCTTACGAAAGGGAAGAACACTGACCTACTGGTTAGATTTGCACCGGCTTTACGTGGGCATCTATGTGCACTGTAGAAGAGGTTCACAAGGTCATAAATCAAAAATGATCAAATGCCAGTCCTGCGTGGAACTGAACTGGCAAGTTGTGACAGTGCTTTTCTTCATACGTGAATTGATGTGTGTGTTTTAATTTGCTGTTTTTCAAAGAGGTTTCTTTGTGGGTTGATTTCCATCACAAATCTGCTACTCTGTCACCAGAAATGCTGCCTCAAGGCGTAAAGTGATTGACAGTACTTTATATGCAGGAGTGACACTAAAATCTCAAGATGGGAAACATGGTGCACTCCACCTTCAGTAACTGCAGGCTTCAGTAGAACTTACGTCCAATGCTGTAAAATTGAGATGACTTTGAAATGTACATAATGATTTCATGGTGTTTATCCGTGTTTGTCATGACAGATTTTTTCCCTTGTGAACTGATCCCTTAACACTTAGCATTTATTTATACCACACATAACAGAGGAGCTGCTCTATGGGACAGCTCTTTGTAGTTGCAGGCTGGCTGCTCTGGGACAGTCTGTTCATGTTACATTTGAAGTGCCACTCAGTAAAGCTGAGGGGAGGATGGTAATAAGTATTATAAACAGCCTTCTCACAGCCAAATAACTTCAGATATTTATTGACATTCTGGGTTTATTTTCTTCTACTAAAATTTAGATAATAACATTTCCTGTACCGAAAACAGTCAGCAGAATGCATCGCTGTGCCACTGTTTGTTTCTCCATATAGTTTATTAAGAGTGTACCGAAAATAAGTGGTACTCTCCAGATGTACGGGATGGATGGGCTGACAGAGTCACTGAAGCTGGCCCAAGAAGACATTGTTGTGCCTGTTCCAAGGTGTGCCTGAGGCTCCCGAGGTCCTACTGGAGTTCATTCACTTCAGTACCTAGATTGTATTTATTTCAGGATTGCCCTTTAAAAAAATCAAAACCCAACATTCAAATGACTCCTTTTCTTTTAGTTGATTTCAGAACTCCAGGGGAGCATCTGTCCATGGTTTAGCAGTTTGTTTGGATTTCAAGTTAGTGGCAGGGGCCTCTTGCCTACCAATATTCTGGGTGTTGGATCCCGCAGTCAAAATTTCCTTTCTCTCCCTGTTGTGTGGATGAACTCTTGGAAGCACAATTGCACCAGGAACATTTTGGGAGACCTTCTGGTCCCTCCTCTGCATAGTTGTCACAGTATGGGCTGGGCTGCCTTCTCACCAGCCGTAGTTGTGCTTCCATGCATTGCATCTGCTCATGTGTGTGCTGGGCTCTAATGAGAGCAGCCTTGTAAAAACTTGCCACAAGAAATTAAGGACTTAGAAAAGTAAAATTGAACTTAGTGAGTAATAAAACACAAATCAGAATATATCCAAATATTCAAATATGGATTTGAACCTGGTATCTGAAAACAGCAGCTGGATTAAAATACTGGATTAAAGTAGAAGTGAAACTTTTTTTTTTTGTTGCTTTGTGTAAGTTACAAGCTAGGGTAATAGGGGTAATCTTTTATTTTGCACAGCACCTCCCATTAGGTTGATGCCCAGATACTAGAAGAAGCTTTGAAAGTGTCTATAGGTCAAGTTAAATTTTTACATAACTATGCAAAATCCCGGTTGATGTTGCGTTGTGTGGCCATTAGCAGATAGAAAACAAGAAAAAAAATTAACCCTAAGTAAACACTGTGAAGTCAGTGTGTTATGATGATAACAATCTACATCATTCCTCTTGTTACAGAGCATGATTTCTGGTCTGTTTACTTTTTCTGCTCCCGTTTCTTCTCTAACATATATGAGGCAAAGTTATCTTGAGTTGTAGCTTAATTGCATAGGTTTTGGAGAATATCCCACACCCATATGTGTACATATTCTCCCTTTTCCACTCTTAATTAAAAATAACCAAAACAAACCAAACATAAAAACCTGAGCAAAACAACACCCAATTTATTAAAGCAAACCTGAAGTTTAATGTGCCAGAAGCTAAAAAGTTATTTGTCTGAACAAAACAATTAATTAGATATAATTACTCCTAAAGGAAGTAACAAGATGTTTTTTGTTCATGTTTTGCATGTGATTTGTGTTCAGCATTACTGAAACAGGAAAATCTGGTTTTTATAGTTAGAAGTATTTCATGAGTGTAATCAAATTTTTCTGGTGTTTTATGGAAAATATGGGCATTTTTTATCTGTGCAGGTTGTTTTCTTAAGCACTAGATATGGGGGGTGACACACAAACAGCTTCTGTGGTTAATAGTTTCCATGTTGTGGCTCATGGGGCCATTGGATGTGATCTACAGCTGGTCCATGGAACACAGTCCTCCTTAATTGGTGTTTCTGGTCAAAATTGAGGAAGATTGCCCTGTAGTTTGGCAGTAGCTCCTAATACAGAATGTGTGAAGAACATTGATGGTGATAATCTAAAGTTGTCTCTTTACCTTTAACAAGCTGGGCATTTTTGAAAGCATTAGCACAACAATGGGATTTGTTTGCCAAAGTGTTTTATAGTAAGAGAGCTTGAAATTACATCCTTCTGTCTGACTGTGTATTCTGACTTGAAAAAAAGATAGCAGTTATATTATTTTGCCTAATCCTAATCCCTTTCTGTACATGCTAATTTAATAGTTTTTTCTTTCCTTGGGATGCCTACCAAAAAAAGTAATAGGGAAGCTGAGAATTGCTTGCCGTCTGACAAATTTCCCTATACTTAGTTGGTTTGCTTACTCCTATTCTTTTGCTGGTTTAGATTGGTCCATGCTGCAGAGTCTGTTTTCCTTATGTATTTGTATAATGTCTACTTAGGAGAATTTGGTTCTGCACCTGGGCTCCCAGGCACTCTGTAGCAGTGGTGACTGGTTTTTCCAGTGTATGTCAATATCCTCACTGCACCCCAACCATGTTCCTTGCCATCTCTGTCTCCAGTTCCTTAACCATTGACTCTGGTCCCTCATTACTTCTGCTGGCTACTTTGCCTGCTTAGGAATGACAATTACAGTCAATGAGGAAAATAGGAGCAGTAAGAAGTTAGAGGGGACACAGCCAGGACAGTTGACCCCAACTGACCAAAGGGGTATCCCACACCACATGGTGTCATGCTCAGCATATAAAGCTGAGGGAAGAAGAAGGAAGGGGAGTGGAGGAGACGATGTTTGGAGTGATGGTGTTTGTCTTCTGAAGTAACCATTACACATGATGGAGCCCTGGTGTCCAGGGGATGGCTGAACACCTGCCTGACAATGGGAAATGGTGAACGAATTGCTTGTTTTGCTTTGCTTGTGTGTGTGCAGCTTTTGCTTTACCTATCAAACTGTCTTTACTACAACCTATAAGTTTTCTTACTCCTACTCTTCTGATTCTCTCCCACATGCCACTGGAGGGGAGTGAGGGAGTGGCTGGGGTTATACCACAACACATATTCATTAAACTAATAATACGTATTTTTTATCGTTCAGGGAACACCAGTATTTGTTCACGCTGGACCTTTTGCTAACATTGCACATGGAAATTCTTCTGTTCTGGCAGATAAAATTGCCCTTAAATTAGTTGGAGAGAAAGGATTTGTAGGTGAGTGATTATTTTGTTTAGAATATTATGGTCTGTTGGTAAGTTGGCAAACAGTGACGTAAATGAACAGATAACATAGCAATGAAAGGGAAGAATGCTCCTTTGTTTTGCGCTAATATTGGTAATAATCTTAAAGTAAATGTGCAAAAAAACCAAAACACTTCTTCTGTTACCCTGCCCGTTATCTCAAGTGTTCCTGTTACCATGTCTGAGATTCCACAAGATGACTGAACCAGTTGAATGTCTGGACTGCATTGAAAGAGGTGTTCTGTAATTCTTTGTATTAGTACTCATCTGACCTCTCTTGATAAACTGAAGAACCATTCCCTTTTCCTGCTGAATTATTTTTCTGCCAATTCAGCAAGCTCAGCCAAATCATGGGTCAGATGTTCCTGAGCCAGCGCAGCAGAACAGCAGAGGGAAGGTGGTAGAAGAAAGAGTAGGACTGCCTTATTCTGGTGGCAGTGAGCCATTAGGTTGGTCCAGCTGCATTGTAAAACCTCACCGTGAGGCCCTCCTGTTCCCAGGAAAGCATGTGAGTAGGCAGGCTCTTTTTATATTCCGAATTTGTCCTGCACAAGCAACACTAGACATTGTAGAACTTATTGTTATAGTTACAGGCAAAATAAACTTGTGGCTGAATAGTGAACTACTTTTTATAAGAATTGTTGTGCGTGTTTAAATTTCAGAATTAATAAAATGAAAGAGGCATTGCTGCTTTGTGGTAGTAATGCCTTTGCACTGCTGCAGCTATCCTCATCTGTCCCATGAACACCCAGGTTGGCTTACATTAATCCTAAAGTTGAACTTTGAGTTTCTGTGGAGCAATGCTCTTGAAGAGGTGCAGTAATGTGAAACATGAGGTTTCTTATGCTAGTGCCCTTAAACTAGGAGAGAAAAACATATGTATATGCTTATGTTTTACCAATATATTGCTGTAAATAACATAGAGAAACAAATTACCTGAAAGTACTGTTTCTGTTGCAAGTCACTGGTAATTGTAGAAAGGATGGAAGAAGTGTTTTGCATCGTTATAGAATGTGTATACTTTTTGTTATGTTATGAAACAACTTAAATACTTACAGGTAGAAAAATGAAAAGGTTTCTTATACGGAGTAGTTGACTAGTGAACAAGAAGATAGAGGAATATCTTCTTGCAGAAATCTTTAAAAATAACAAAAATTAACACTAATAAAAATAAAGGATTGAAACCTGTTGTAGATCATACTGACTTTGGGAAAAAAAAAAAACTAAAAAAATATGTTTCTTTGGTATTCTTTGTATAAAAAAAGATTGAACAAGTAGAAAATCTATTTACCTGTATTCCATTGTCTTGAGAGCTTCTTTTTAAAGAGTATTTATTGATTTTTCTTTTTTCTTATTTTCACTTACTCATCTTTATAGAAGTAAGTTTCTGATCTCCCCAAGCGTTCTGTGCCTAGAAGAAATGCTCTTCATCCTTCGGTTTGTTTTTTTTTTGGGGGGGGTGTTCATTTAATTTTTTAAATGGAGCAGGAAAGTGCGCACAATGATTTTTAGATCTTTGTTGGGACATTATTAACACCATTAATTCCTAGAGTCAGTTTTGCCTAACTTCTGCCCTTCTGATTCAATATAGTTTGCAAAGACTGTTGTGTATTAGCATGTAATACTTTGATAGCAAGAGAATTCTTGGGAAACACTGGATTCAGTATTTTGCTCTTGCTTTAGGCAGTAGCAGCTAGGGAAGTGCTGATCTGTGTAAGAAAACACAACATTGCAGTTAAGGTGGTGAAACATGGGGTTTTCAAGGTAGCCTGGGCATGTGTTGCGTGTTTGTGTTTCCTTTTTAAAATGCATGATCATGTCAAGGAAAATGGTTGTTTTCTTCAGTGTACTGTTGTACTTTTGTTCATTTCCCTCAAATGATCAAACATCCATTCAAAGCAAGAACATTTTGCATTCTGAATACATTTACTCAATGATAATAGAATTGGTATTTCATTATGCCATGGTTGTTGTTATAAGGCTTTGTGAAATGAAAAACAAAAGCATTTAGAGTAGCTAACATTTTTCATAGGCTGAGTGAATTGACTTTGTTTCTCCAGTGAGCGATCTTTTCAAGTGGGAAGTCTGTTTTGTATTGTCTGAATGGAAGTATTTTGGCAGCAGTCTTGGGTCTTGATCCAGGTTTTGGATACTGAGAAGTATCACCTTGGGTTTGGATTCCCTTCCATTCAGTGCTTCCCTCAGGCACTGAGAGCATATCCTTGCATTTCATGCTTTTTGGTCTTATCCACCTGTTTGTCTTTAACACTCTTTTTTGCTTTGTTCGTCTTTGGCCCCAGTTTCTCTGTTGGGAGATAAAGCAGTGTAACTGCAATAGAAGAAAACCTTTGTGTGTTGCCAGCTAAAGGCTCTTTTTCAAATTCTATTCTACAGACCACAAATCCCCATGAAACTGGCTTCAAAATGAGCCTCCCTTTGCTCTCATGAGCAAAGAACTTAGGCATCATTTTTAGATCCTTGTTAGATTGTTAAAAGCCACAGTTCCTAGAGCGGCCTACTTAAATAAACCTTTTAGGTAGTCACAAGCGTAAATGGTTGTTCTAATGCTTGTAATTACCATAAGCTTTATGGTTTAAGATACATTGGTTTTGGTAACTAGTCAGAGCACACGGGCAGAGACTACATGTAGCACTTGGTATTACTAAATACTGTCCTATGCTACCCTACATAACTGAAGTCTAAAATTACAGCTATGAAGTGTGTACCAGTCCACATTGACAAGATGTGCCCATACAGGGAGACAGCCCAGTGCCTTGTGAAGCTACCGAGCAAAGCAGTTAGGAAGAAACTTCACTGCATTTTGCTCCATGTGGCCTGTGCCTAAACCCCATACAGCCATTGAAACGCAGGAGAGAAAGCTGATCCTGTAGTTAATTCAAACAGTAGGAGTGCAAGGCAGCTCTGCTACAGTTCTGTAACTAGCTGAGCAAGTTTAATTACTCTTGCTCAAAGTAAACATTTTCACTGCTCCACATTTCTCATTTGCCAATGTTCTTGTGCAGTTCATCCATTCCCCCTCATTGCATTTGACATTCATTGGATTCTTGTGCAAGAGATTGGAGTTCATGTTTTGCCGTATAGGTTTGTTGCATTAGCTCATGAAAGAGTCCAAGAGCTGATGGTAATATTGTAAGGTAATTGGCAGAACTGACGAGGGTTTTAGGGAGCACAATTCATGAGATAGGCTCTCAGTCTTGTGTAGCTACATACAAAGCAGAAACATAAGAAATCTGTGAGAGATCATTTAAATTGATTTCCTGTATAGTAGAATAAATATCTTAATGTATGTATGCTAGCTCACTCACTGTGAGATGGGATGATGATGTACGTAATACATATATATATTTATTGGTTTATGTATTTTACATATTTATTCTTTAATTTTTTACTTAAGCCATAGTTGGTCTAGAGCATAACCTCCTGATAAGTGTATAGACAGTACTAAGGAGAATAGCATGGCCTGAATTTGTAGCAGTTTTACAAATATAGGCATCTTTCATTTTTTGTCCTGTTTTAAGCAGCCTCTTTCCTCCAGCTGCTGTTTCCAGTCCAGCACACCTGTTCATAGAGCCATGTGTTTAACTGAACTGGAGAGTTGGTCTTGATTGAAAACAACCACAACAACAAAAAAATCCCTTTCCTTCCCCTCACAGACAGTGCCTGGGCAAACAGTTATATGTGTGACAGGGGGAAGGTGAGATAATGTCACATAAGATGGTGGGTTTGCTGAAATAAATATTTATAATATGATAGCCTCATTTGGCTATAATATTTGGAGCTTTAAAGTGCCAGTAAAGCTGCTGTGGATGCACTAGTTCGTCAGGCTGAGCCTGCATGCCAGAGCTGCTAAGCCTGTCTCCTTTCTCAGCCTGTGCTCAACTGTTTTTGCATGACATCCCGGCAGAAACCTATTGCCCTTTTTGTTGGCTTAGTTTTCTGCTGACTTAACACAGAAGCAGTTCAGCCCAGAGTCACAAAAACACCCGAGCTAGTGCAAAGGAGGGTGAGTAGTGAAAAACCAATCTACTGTGTAGATCCCACTGTTTGTGTGACTGTGTGCCATGGGCAAGGTAAAAAAAAAAGACCCTCTTCTTCTTAATGTTATTTGTAAAGCTTTCTTCCTCTCTCTGGCCTGCATTGTCTGTTTCTCTGCCTGCTCTGCAGCTGGAACTGCAGTGTGCTGCGCCTTTTGAGTGGTGTCAGTTACAACCATGTAGACAGTCTGGTTAAAAAAAAATCCAAAGTTTAACCATTGAGTCCTGTTGTGAACTCTCCCTAATTGAAGGCATTCCCTGCTTCAGTTTCAGGTATCCAAGTGAATCACCTCATTAAGTTGGAGATAGCCTAAGCCTTTTGGCTCAGCTTGTTAATTTCGTCTTCCTTGAGCCATGTTGCTACGTACTCACAACTCAGTCTTTTTGCTCTAATTTTGTGGTCTCAGTCTGTCTCAGCTGGCATAGGCTGGCTTGCACTTTATCTTGTCAGCCTTTTACTGCTTCTTGCCGGTTTACCTGCAAATTGTCCCCAGCCTTGCTGTGACCAAGTGTGGCCCATTGAAGCTTAGGCAGCCCCTGTGAGTAGTTTGGGTGCTGCACAGCAGCTGGGCCGTGTGAGGCAGCTGTGCCAATGGTCTGGGAAGTAATACACTGAAGCATGTGTGTCATGCTGAACATACTGATCTTCACAGTTATTATCAGAGCTTCGTGGTCTCACACGTCTTTAGCTCCTCTGGCAGCAGCTTTAAGTCTTTTTCTGACATTTAACTTTCCTTTTGTATAATGGTTGCCTAAAATATCTTGTTTAACCAATTCGATACCACTTGCTTTTGGTTCACAGTAATATTTAAGCAGCAAGGACAGCTGACACCTCAGCAGTGGCGGGGAAATGAACTTGGCATTTAAGCTGAGTCCTATGCTGGGACTGAGTGGGGAAGCATACCTTATTCTGTATTTAGGCAATTGCTGCTTTCTGATTTTGTTTCGTTTTGTTTTGTGGTGTTAACCTGCTTCATTCCCCTTTTGTTCTTCATCGCTGTCCTCTTGTAGAAATGTGGAACTTGTGGCTCATCCGCAAAAGCTGGTTAATACTGAAGGCCACACCTGGTATAAATTGCAACTGAAGTTTTTACTGGCAGCCCTGAGGATAAAGTTGCTGCTTCTGTAAAGCTTTTACTTTGTACACATTTCTCCTTGTGTTTGCATTCTTATTTCATGGTTCAGGGGAGTGCATTTTGGTTTGCTGAAAGTCTTCTTTTAAAATTACCCCTCTACCTCATCTTTCTTTCCTCCATAGCTTCCCACCATTATTTTGAGGAAGATGTTCATTGTTTCAGAAGTGTCATGACAGTTTCTGCAAACAAGAACATTAACCAGGTTTCTGGATGTCCAGGTTAGAGCGATTACCCTAAGTGAACAAAGAATTGTTGTATTTGTTTTCTGACCGCGTTCATTCCTACTCCTCTGATGGGTTACTGCAGCAAAATACTTGCCTTGTAATACTCCAAGTTCTTTCACTGCATCAGTCAGGTTGTTTCTTAATACCCTGTTAAGGTGAATAGAAAGAGTAAACTATCAGGTTTGTAGTCGGTGAATACAGGCTGCCCAAGAGGTGTTTTGAAGTCTTAAAAGGTGAAAGAGGAAGAGGAATAAGGTTTCCTGAGTCATATTTGTCAGTGTGTCAGAAATTATTGCAATAAATGAATCAGCAGATTGCCCCATCCATCACTTTAATCCCTTGAAGGTGTTTCAGCTGAGGAGAGGGATTGTGGTAAACTGGAGACAAAGCATGAATATGATTTTGGAATCCTAATCCAAAGTAATTTTGAAATTTGTTTTTCAGGCTTGGACTATAAATTTGGCTATTGCTTTCTTTTCTACTCCTGATAAGTTATGTCCCATTCAAGGCTGAGAGCATGGTGTGCTAGGCAAGGTCGAGTGTCACTTTATCTTTCCTGGTATTGTATCAGGTGACAAGAGGAGGCTTATTGCAAGCTGTTGATGCCTTTCTTAAGAAAGATTCACTTTCTGTTTCTTTAGTTGGTGGACTTGGTGTAATTGGAAAGAATTTGTCACACATTTTTTAAGGGTATAAACTCAAGTAGAGCAGTAAATTTTTATAAGCTAAGTAATTGACTCTTTATTGTGCTGATACTCTTGTTAGAATAAACTGTTAGCTGCTCTATCTGTTCATACACACAAGGTTGTATTTTGAAAGGTGTCAGTTTTACATACTCTCAGAGCAGACATTGTATAACAGGGTTATAAACCACCTTATAAAAATTGTATGTGTTTAATGCACTAAGTGAATAATCTTCAGTAGATTTATTTTTTTCTGTTATAAGACATTATTTTCTTAGTAGTAGTCTTTTTCCTAAAAAGGAAATATAGCCCAAATACTTTGGCTAAAATCCTTTTGGCACCAGTAGTACATACAATATCGCTGCACTTAAATGTTGACTTTGAGGATTTAATTTTCTTTTTCTTTTTCTTTGCTCGGTACCACCAGACAGGGGTTCCATGTGGTAAGCCTCCAGAGAGCTTTAGTTCTTAAGATTCTGTCCATCGTCTTTCTAGCTTGTGTTATTTCATCTCTGACTTCTTCACTCTGTATTCACACAAGAAACAAAATGTAATGAAATTATGTTCCGATATTTTTTGTGTTTTTTTCTTGCTTAGGGAGTTAAAGCAAGGTTAAGGTTTCATGGTACAAGGTGGTTGACAGCATTATCTATGTAGGTGTTCCTGGCCTACTCTGAAACATGTGCGCTACAAACAAGATAAGGGGTGTTCAAGGCTTTAACAATGTTTTCTGTGATCCCATTCATAGTGCAGCTGTTCAAGCCGCTGTGCTTAGCGCAGTGGGGTGGGGGAAAGGAAGGTGATACTGTGTTAGTATTGTTGCAAGGCTTTAAAATCATGGTCTAATAGTACAAGATGCAGCATACCACACATTGAAAATAAGGCACCATTACTGCTGGAAGATCTGCGAATCTTTGCCATTCATTTGTGAATGGTGATGCCATTCACACCTCAGGTGCCCTTTTTATTACTTTCTTCACATTTGCTGAAGTAATTCCATTTTTTTCACGTTGTAAAATGGAAACAAAAAAAATTTTCTCCTGTTCCACTTTGCTTTTAAAATCTTAGCAAATTTTCGTACGGGTAGGCTGGAAAGTCTTCAGAGACAAAAAATGTAGTGCAACACATTTTCCTTCACTGACAGGAAGTCAAAGTTCCTGAAAGTTGAACTTATTGCCTTGTGACAAATAATCTGGGTGCAAATCATGCTTCCTTTGCTTATGGATTACTGTCATTGAAAGTCAGGTAACAATGATTTAAATTACTTTGTATTGCAGAAATGCTTAAAATAGTCTTTAAATAATTTATGAATCATTATGCCAAATGGGACTCAAAACTTTTCCTACATCTGAGTATATTCACTGTCCTTGAGAAAGTTCTGAGTGACTCCATATTTTCACTGCAGGTATGTAGCTTTTTCTTCTGACAGTTCTGATCTTTAGCATACGTTGCAAAATAAAGCTTTTCAGAAGGAAGATTGGATAGAATAGAGCTGTCCTGGATGTTCTTGTGTGTTGGGAAGCATTCTAGCATTGATCTTGGTATCATATGTCAATATTTCAGAGTTTAATTAATTCAAGAGCTTGTAAATTATGCAAAGTTAAACTCAAACCTGGAAGTTGATATTGCTAGTGAACTGCTGAATTATGTCTAATATTACATTAAAAAAAGCGTTGTTTTGCCCAATAAAGAGAGTTGATGCTATTTTGAAAATAAAAGCTCCCAAATTATGAACTGTGTTGTACTGAGATTTTACCTTCTTCCCTTTAAATAAAAATGCAAGTGTTAGAAATTGACTTGGCATTTCCTTGCTACAAAATGTATTTATAAATGTACATTTCAAAATCTGTTGTTGATATCCAAAATGATGAGGGACAATTTACAGGCATAAAAGAACATCTGATTATAAGTCATAAGCCATTTAGCCAAGCTCTCTGCTTTATCTGACAAGCACATCAGATGATCTCCTTCATAAACTGACTGGGCTCCAATTTAAAACTAGCTAGGATCTTTAACTCTTGCTGCTACTTCTGGTGGGCTAACTGGGTTTCCATGGCCAATTTGGACTCATTTGCTCTTGTTCTGTAATACTGTGTTCCAGCTTAGTCTTCGCTTTCTTAGCTGGTAATTTTTACACTGCCTGTCTAACTAAACAAGCACAGCTTTTTGGATCTTTTATACTTCGTGCTAGGCTTGCCATTCCTGTAACACAGCCTATCTGCTTTACTAGTTTCTATATCTGTTACTGTGTTCACTTTCTTCCACATAGGTGCATGTCCAGAGCTCTGCAAGATTAGTCTTGCCTTTATCCTTAGATCCATCCCCTTTTTTTCCCCTCATTTTCCATACATCACTCATTCTATGACTGCATTAATACTGTTGGACTCCCGAACTTTGCTCTGAGGTTTACAAGTATGAAGTTCCTCTTTTTCCTGTATGATACCCTAGTTCCTCTCCACACTGGCGATGCTTTCAAACTTTTGGCATCACTAGTGAACTCCATCAGTTTTCCTCAGTCTTTCTGTTGAGGCTGTTTAGTAAATAGTGAATGAAAGCCCTCAGGCTGGATCTCTCTCCTGCCCCACAGTTCTCCTATCGTGGCTGCCTATTCTCCTCTCTCTTAATCATGTAATCATAATTTTCTTCTAGCCTTGCTAACACGTTTGTATGTATTGCTGAAGCAGGATTTTTTCCTGAAGGCTATATTGATGAGATGTTGTCACATTTTCATTACCAGAGAAAGTTTGTATCTGGCATAGCCTGCCTTTTGTAGATGAAGGTTATATTTCTTACCTCTCTCTTTTCTTTTTTTTTTTTTAGTTACTTTTTTCTTAGAAGTCTGTTTAGAAACCATTAAGCCTATGGTCACTCAGATTTCCCCCCATTCCTTTTACGTTACTGAAATACAGGTTTTAAAACTTTCAGGTACAAGGCACCAAGAGAAAAGGAACTTATTTAAAATGATGATAAAAGCTTTATATTTGGGTTTGTTGGGTTTTTTCCTTCCAGGATTTTTAAATTCCTGGTTCAGTCTTTGTTAAGAGTAGTGCATTCAGCTTTTGTGTACTTTGTTTTTTTAGTTCCATCTTTAATATGTTATGATGATCTCATTTTATTAACTTCTGCTTTTTAATTTGTTGAAGACCACTTTGTTTTAATTTCTTTCGCAGGCTCTGACACTCATTCTTTATTGTAGTAACTCCGTCTGTCTTTTACTTTCTTTTAGAGCTTATTAACTAATTAATGGTTAAGTGTCTTCTGCTCAGAAAGTCTACCCTGCAGAATAACAAAGCTATATATTTGACTGTGTTTCTTCCTAGTGACCAGGAGTTACTGTTCTCAGGCCAGATGTCATTGAGCAGTTTGAATGGAATGCCAAAATCCTTCCACTCTTTATTCCTAGAAGGAGTATTTCACCCCAATTTCTTTTCCC
>JANHGB010045778.1:4933-23663 GCA_026283785.1 Coracopsis vasa | reverse complement strand
AGGTGAAGTGATTTTAGTGTGAGGAAAGGAATTTAAAACATAATGATGATATGATAGAAAATAATGAAGAAAGAGCATAGGTTTCCATGGCTGTTTTCAAGGGGCTTTTTTGGAACATTGCTGTTGGATGGATGCTGCTCTGAGCCTCATTCACAAAGGAATTAAATGGGTTTTTTTCACAGACTAAGAGCTATGAAGTGGCATGTCTGTATGTTGGTCATGCGCTGAATGAAAAGGCACACTGTAACTGAGCTGGCTGGGTCAGAAGCAAGCAAAGAACTGGACATGCATAGCTTATTTGCGAAAGCTGTGCTTTCTTCTCATATGGATTTTCAGAGTAGAAGGGAGATGTAGTGAGATAGTGTTTGGGTTGGGAATGTATGGGGGGTGGGGGATTGCCACAATGATGCTGGGGAGGCAGGAAGGGCAGTGTGAATGTTCCTGCTGGCTGGCTCCTGGAAGAGTTGGTGGCTTGAGGAGACCTGTTCTTTCTCTTCTTTCTTGCCTGGTAAAAGATGAGAAGACGATGCTGCTGAGTCCATTGCTTGTCATCAGCAGCACACATTCTCTGATTGAAAATTCCTGGTCTTTTTCATGGCTGAGGCAACCTTCATCCTTGATCATGGCCTTAAGCAATTTCAGCGCCCATGCCTGCATATGTAATCCCATTCTTCCCAATTTGCCTATTCAGTTTATAAACTTTCTTGGGGGCAAGAACTGTCTCACCATAGCAAATGGGGAGATGCAAACACTACAATAATAGAAACTTTAAGGTTCTTTTGTAAAGCCATGGCAGCTGCCAGTACTTAAACATGCATCAGGAATTCACCAACAAGCTGACATTGTATTTTAATGCCCTGTATGCTGACCTCTTCTGCAACATGTTAGAGCTTAACACAACTCGTTCCTCTGTCAATGACATTCATAAATTAAAAGTATGGAGTGTACAACTGTTAAGGGCTATCCATTATTCTCAGTCTCAGGACAGTTATCCAGAGGTAAAAATAGATAGGAAGGATCTGTCAGTCATTCAGAAAGTAGAGGTACTGCCCAGTTCCTGATAAATAAAATACCATTCTACTGAGTAGAAACTGATGACATTGCAACTTCTGTCCGATTTATGTTCCCTTTTCTCCCCAAGTTAGCAATCTTACCTAGTTTTAAAACTCTCAACTCATAAGAAGCAACTAAGCAGTTCCTTTTGTGCTTTTGTTACCTACTGGTTGCATTGCTTTTATTTATGAAAAGGAAAGAACCAGAGGTTAAAAAAATGCAGGCAATAAAACATCATACATGCTAGGAAGTTCACTTAATTCATCACTTGGCAAAGGAAATAAAAGCAGGCTCCCTAGCTGACAGTGTTACTTTTGCTTAGGGTTATTTGGCAGAAAATCCATCATCCTCTCCCCATTTGTATTTCATATTGACTTACACCCCTTAGCAAGGGTCAGCAGGGCAGAGTATGCATAAAGAGTTCAAGTCCCATTTCAAAGGCTGAATTTTAATTTTAGTGAATGGTTTATTTTTAATATCATTTGAAAATGAAAACTCTTTATTAGATTTTTGTTTTACTTGCTTTTTGATACTGAATTCTAATGTCCTTTCTATGGACTACTTGTATAAGTATTCAGTTTGTTCAGGCATTTCTGTCATGTTGGAGAAACTGGTTTTGCTTTTTATTTTCTGAGCCAGTGTTCTGACTCTGCAGGCAGGAATGCTTTGTTTTCTGAATGCTTTTATAATTAAAATTGTTAATGATATGCAAATATGGACAGTGCAGTGTTTGTTTACTTTGTGAACTGTTGTCTTAAATCTTCAATGCTCAGAGAAGTCAGCACAAATGTGAAATGTGATAAGAATATAAATGCATGTATTTCCATTTTTTATTATGATGGTTATCGTTGGCAGAATTTTAATATAATCTAGTACAAGTTTGTATTTAGCAGAGTTGATTTGCTGTTTTCCACTGGTATTCCATAAACACATGCACACTGAGCTCAGTTAATAGGCGTTTCAGGGAGAATTGTTCAAAGCTACATTGTTTTCTTTGGGATCAGGACACCGAAATATTTACTTCTTGGCCTGTGCTACCCTCCCTACCAGCCCAACTGAAATAATGTCATAGTTTGCAGAAAAGGTTAAGGTGTGTCTTTAGATGTTCTTGGAAGAAAAATGCACATAAAGACAGTTCCTAAGGTTTTTATTTGAAGGTGTTTTGTTTTGCTTCATAAATTTTTTGAAGTACTCTATGATAAAGAAAAATAAATGTGTCCACTAACACATTTGAAGTCCACTGACTTCAAACTGTTGGAGTTTTTGAGTTTTCAAACAACAAACCACATGTGTTGTTATATGCTGGAAGTTTCTAAATAGGTTTAACAGAAAAATAGGTATTTCCCTTTGAAAACAGAAATTAGGTTTGCTTACATATCTGATCTTATAACCTGGTGTGATTAGCCTTAAAGAAAAATGTCAGGAATCCATGACGAGGGATATAAATTTGTTTCAAAACCATTTCTCCATTTCTAAACATATTAATTAGATTGCAAATAATCATAGGTTACGTATGGCCAGTATGATTTGTTAACGGGAAGAGTGTTGCTTTGGCAGAAAGCCAAAGTGCTTTTGAAGGTCAGATGTTGACAATATTTGAAAGGTCTTTGATTCTATAAAATAATACATTAAAAGAAAAGATTAATATCCTAAATGGTATATCAGGGTCAGTTTGCTGCTCTGACCTTGTAATTTTATTTTTATAGTTATATAAAACTGCTGTGTAATTAATTTGATTTGATTGAGAAAACAGATTAGATTCAAATACAGGAAGAGAAAATTTGGATTACAACTATTTTTAAATTTTGGGTGGCCTATCTGTCTTCTATATGGTGGGTCTCTTTATTCTTGATTTGCTATGCTGACAGCTTTATTGAAGCTGACAATCTCAAACTCTTCAACTTTGCTTCCTGCAGTAATAAGGTACATGATTGTAATGTATCTTCAGCTTAGCCCTGACTAAAAGCTCAGAGTGGGAATGAAGCTTCAGGGACAGCGGATGTTTTACATGCATGAGGATGCTGCATCTGTCTGCTGCCTTCATCTACTGCATCTCAAACAGGGCTCCCAAGAGGCTGAGTAACAGCTTCATAAATCAAGGATTGCAGGTTCAGCTTTTTCTGCAGCCAATTATTAATTCAATATATGGTTTGGGGTCCTTTGCTGCATGAGGAGTGAGAAAGCACAAAAATGAGGGGGAGGGCTAAAGTCAACAGGGTAGCTGAGATGACAAGATGATGGCCAATTATGAAGAGGACAGAAAAAAAAATAATAATTTCTAATCTGTAGTAAAGGGAGATCCACTAATAATGTACAAATATTTCAGAACTGGTAATGGGTAGTTTGCAGTGGCAGTTCTGTTGCCTTAATTACCTGAATTGTGGTTAAGTGGAGAAATTCACAGTAGGCATTAACGCATTGGTTTAGCCATGAGCAGTTGAATGGATTTGTCTTGTACTCTAGCAGAATAACGGTTTAGTTTGATTTCAATTTCAGTTGTGTTCTTAATTGAGAAATCCATGTAGGAAACTCCTTTTCCATGTGGAATTTACTGGTGTGTGACCTTAGTAACTTCAGTCTCCTCACTTTGTGATTCTTACTCTAAGATAGATTACATGTATACACACACGTATGGTTCAACAGACACAGTTATTTTCCACAGCAATTTTAAACAGCTGAGTCCTTTATCCTTATCCAAAAATTATAAACAAAACTGTAAATACATATTCATAAGTTTGACAGAAGCCATTAATCTTACACTTTGAGTTGAGGTTCAAATACCAGGTTTGTACAATTTATTTTAAATGCGTAGATGATTACAATCAAGTTAATGCCTACCTTAAAACGTATTGGAGGGCTTGCATCTCAAAAGCTTTCATGATTTCCAGAGTTGCTTCTGCTACTTTTCTCCATGCATGTGGCTATTTCACAAAGTCTGTGCAGCTCCGTGGGCTTTATGTGCTTATTGTTTTTACCCTCATCTGCTCTTCTGTGGCTTATGCCGCATGTATGCTGATAGGCATTTTTTCCCATCTCCTAAAATATTACTAACAGTATCCAGTCCTTTCTTTCTCCATGGAAAGTCTTTCTGTGTATTGACATTTTAAATTCTATATGTGTTTGGTACATGTATTACACTCTGTAGAATTTCTGCCAGCGCTCAGCTCCCCAGATAAGCTCCTGGGATAGTCTTGTAGAGTAATTTGCCTTTGCATCAGATGTTTCTCTGGGCTTTTTTTTTTATCAAGACAAACTGCTAGTGCCATGGAATGCTCTTCTTCCTGGGGATGCATGACAGGAGATGCGCTTTGCCATGAATTTTTAAAACATGGCTCAGTAGTTTTGTCAGGAATAGTGTTGTGTCCCCTCTCAGGGCAGTCACAAAGTAGGAAGATTCACTACATGCATACACTCAAAAGACAATTCCTAAGTCATGGGTGAAATCATTATCATAATAAGTAAGCACTCCCCAGGTTTTTAGAAGGGCAGAATGTGAATACTTCTCAAAATGTGTGTCTTGGTGAAGAGGCTGGGGGAGTTTTAACAAGGCAGCAGCCCAAGGCGAATAGTTGCATGCATTATGGGGTAGGCTTACACTTCAGTGATTGATGACTCCATGCCTGGTATGCCTCGGGTGATTGCACCAAGTGACAGCAGCATTGATCATCCTGATTCAGCGATGGCTCTTTGTTGTGTGACATCCACCACAGCCTCAGCCGACACCACTCTCCTGCCATCCATGCGCGCAGGCGCTCTTGTTTTGTGATGAGAGCAAGGAGGAGCATGTATGACTGGCAAGGTGATTTCCTGGCCTTGCCACCTCTCATAGCTGTGCTTATCTGAAGTCATGCAGGAGTGCATGAGCACCCACAGACCAGCAGATGGTGGTGGTGGTGGTGGTTGGTTAAATGGCTTTTGTCTCTGAGTTGTGGTAGGCTCTGAGGGTACCTGGTATGGCTGCAAAAAAATTACGTATTTGTCATTCATGACCTGTATCATCACTTGTTGCCTGACTGTATTTCTACTGCTCTTTAGAATGCATGTCATCTTCCAGAGCGTATGCTGAAGTGGTGTTCTGTCTCAAGAATAAGTCCTTTGCATCCCCTCTTTCCTTTTTCATGATTCAAGGCAATATTGGTGCTAAGACAGGTGTTACTTCATGGCCCTTTGTTGAAATGGGTAGACCTTTTCCAGGGAATAAATCTTCAGGCTCTCTGTCTGCTTCTTGAAGTCGGCGTTTTCCAGATGCTCGTAAATGACTTCTTCACAGCGCAAGGTGCATTTTCCATAGCTCTTCCAAGGGGAGTAGGAGGATCCAAAACCTGAAAGCTCAATAGAGCTGTCAGTCTCAGCTTCAGTTTGTGGTGGGAGCTTCAGACAACTGGATCTTTTAAAAGTCAAAGTAAATGAAAGTCTGGTAGTGAGATAGGCAGACAGACATGGTTTAGATATGATGAAATTTATTTTAAACACTTAGGGCAATACTGGGGGTACCATAAGTTAATATACTCCTTGCAGTTGGGGAATCATACAAGAATGGCCTTAAATAAAGATCCATCTGTGCTGCTGTTACTTATTCCTTCCATGCAGCTCCAAATAAAAAAGTGGTGAGGTTTTCATTTTGTAATTACCAGAAGGCTAATAATTCTTTGCCAAAGGCCATGATGATCTCTTAAGCAAAGATACTTGAGATGACGTAATTGCCTTATTCCTGTGTCATTAATTGTGCTTCACTTTAAAAACATGGTCATTTGTCTTATGAGCAAATGATACTCTCTTACCTCAAAGGAAACGTGCTATGAATGGTAAAAGGATGCAACCTAAAATTCACAATTCTTCTGTTTGAACTTTTCTAATTAATATTGTAATAAAAGGAGGTTAGAAAAGGGGAAACTGTGTATATTTGGTTTGTGTATTCCATTGTGCATTACAATTTCTGTCAGGGGCCAACACTTACCCTAAGAATTATGAGTCTTTAGGTAAGTATAGGACACAGGAGTTAAGAGAAAGTGACTGTAAAACCCAGCAGAATTAGCAGTGGAATTCAGAGGAACATGTAGCCCGTGAAGCCACATACAGCTCATTTTGTTTATATTAGATTGAATTGTTTGTGTTTTGTAAGATGTCTTCAGGTTTTTAATCTCTAGTAATAAATATAAATAACAAGCTCATTATTAGTGAGTTGCGGGAACATGTCAAGCTTTACATTTGAAATATCAGAAGATGGTTTGACAAGGTGGCTAGGGATGAATTAAGAGTTTTCCACCATTTAAATCAGCATCTCCCTTCTTTCCTCTGCTTTTGCTTGTCTACTTTTGCTGCTTTTTTGACCACGTTCAGACACTTGTCTGGTCTCACTTCAGTTGATTCAAATCTAACTCACTGGAAATTTTTCTGTTGTGGTTGATCTGTGTTTTTCAGGGTTTTTTCTGGTTAGCATATTCCAATAGTTTACCTTCCAATTAGATGAATGCCAAAACCTGTGGGAAGTCTGGGCAGCATGGAGGAAGGGAGAAAGCAGGGAGTAAATGTTGGAAGACTTAAGAGGGAACAGGAATTGCCCTTTCAGCAAGCCAGGGTGCTCATTTGATCAAGCCACAGTGTAAAACCATGCCCTAAGTTGGTGCTTTGTAGGAAGGAATCACTGCAGTTGCACTTCTGCATATTTTCAAGAGAGGGAGGCAAGCAGAGCTTTGGCGATGTGCAGGGCATGCTTTCTATCCTGCTCCTGTCAGCTCCTGGATTTTTCAGTTTGATTTCCTGCCTTGAATTTCAAATCCAACATGTGCAGCATATACACACAAGCAGGCATTTAAAACCCACAAAGAGGAATTGTATCCTTAATTGTGAGAGAATTGAGATTGAAGGGTTATCTTCACCTTCTAGCAAATAAAGTGAACTTTCTTTTTTAGTTTTTTGTCTATAGTCTGGGAATAATCTGTATGAGTCATTGTGCCTATTCATTTGTTTAAGGTATGGGAATCTCTTGGAGAGTTAACAGCAATTAGCATCTAAAGTGAGTAACTGTGAGAGGTTATGCTATAACCTTTAGTTTCTTACTTAAAGCTGCTCTGCATTTAAATGATAACATTCATCTCTTATGGAAAAAGAAATGTTTCTGAGCAAAAGGTTGAAATAGTTTGTTAAAGGGAATCAGCATTTAAATGAAGTGTATTCCTGGGAGCTGAGCTCCCCATGCAGCCATGGCTGCCAGAAGGCAGACAGTGATGTCCTGAGACTCTCAGCCACTGGAGACAGGCCTTCTTTGGAGGAAGGCAGCATGAGTGGAACTGCTGTTGTCATGGGGTATGATGGCAGGGTACTTGAATGCAAATCTTTGTTTCAGCTGACATTTTGTTGATGTGGAGAAGTTGAAAATTTCCACAATACTTTTTTACCTCCAAAGAAATTTATATTAGGAGGGGTCTCAAGTGCAAGAACTTGAGTCCTGCTGCTTGGGAGGTATGCCACTAGGAACCAGAAACCAGGCATTTACAGAGTGCCTCTCTGGGTATGCTCGTGCAGGTGGGGTTTCTGTTTATGTTTGGAGAGAATTCCACACAGAGAGTCTCAAGTGAATACTATTTTTATTATTGAATGTAACTTCATATAATCTGCTTTCTGAGAGTAAAGTTTATTTTGCTTATGACTTCTTTCAGAAGAAATCCCATTAATAGTTGTTAAAAATGTGATCCTTTTGGCTTAAGAATTCAGGACTGCTGTAACTTCTGGTTCAGTCAGAAGTGTGTATTGGTGGTCAAAACTCAGAAAACTGCAGTGCCCGTACCTCTGCAGAGCACATACTGCCCTGGCATCTCTCTTTAGCAAAGAGTGAAAAATACCTGTTACCTCCAATGAGATTTTGTTCTGCTTAACTAAGTGGCAAATATTTTTCCTATTACCTTTTCTCCTAGGCCTCACAATAACAACATAATACTTTGTTAGCCTCTGCAAATTATTTTCCTCATGCCATGTAAAATGTTCAGCCTTAACATAGGCATGTGTGCTGCACTTTGTGTCTGGCAGTGGTAGCAGTGAGTGCCTGTATTGAATGCCATCTGAAAACACATTGGAAGAAAAATGAACAGGAAAACTCCCTCTGTTAGGAGAGAGGGGAAAGGGGGAAAAAAAATAGAAGAGAAAAAAAGTATCTGTTACATTCCAAAATCAGTCATAATAATGGAAGTTCACATCAAACATTTGCCAGAGTCAGAATGGACAAACATCTGGTTTATTCATCCTTAGTTATACTAACAAAAATATGATATCCTGTTAGAGAAATCACTGATCATCCTAGTTTATTTTGGCAGTTGTGCACCTTGGTATTTTTCACTTAAACATGAACATATCAGTACTTTACAGCTAGCATGCCTCCAGCTCCAGGTTCACAGTTCATGTGCTTCTGTGACTTTGAACTCTTCTTTTCCTGAGTTTACCAGCAGACAGCTGCACCAGAACAGAGATGTTTACATGTGGGGAGTAAATGGCAGCTTGCAGCTCAGAGTTTCCATTTCCTTTTACATTGTTCAGGAATCCAGGCTCACAATTTGTGTCCTAAAGCTTTGCCTCATGTGTATGCATCTGACTTGGCCCTTTATAGTACAAATGTTTTATTTTGACATTGATCTGTTGATAGAAAGGGCTGACTAGGGAGAAGCTACTTTCACTGGAAATTACCCTAATTTTACATCAATTGTGGGTGAAATATCTTTAAAAAAACCCCTAAATATCACTTTTGCTAAGGCTTTAACACATATGTAAATGTGAGGCTAATGTGGAGCCACTTTATGCAGCTATAGCATGATAAATGTATTTTTAGATGGAGAAAAATTATGTTTTGTATTAAGCATGATGATGAAATCTGATTAGCTGCTTAAACCATGACACTCTATTTGAGCTATTGTCATGTGTAGGTGATAAAATACTCCCAGATGTGCTTGGCAAGGCAGTAATTCCATGAAGAGGTTATGGTAATTATAAACAAGAAACAAAACCATCAGAGCGATTTGTTCATTTGCATGAACACTGAAGTGGAAGTGGAGACTGATGTTGAATGAGATTTGTCTCAACACCAGTCCCTGAAGGAAGAGTAACCACCCGTTACTTGTCTCCAGTTGGACACTGAGCCGTTGACCACAACTCTGCATGCAGCCATCCAGCCAGTTCTTTATCCACTGAGTGGTCCATCCATCAAATTGATGTCTCCCCAATTTAGAGACAAGGATGTCATGTGGGACAGTGTCGAACATTTTGTACAAGTCCAGGTAGATGACATCAACTACTCTGCCCCTGTCCATCAGTTCTGTAGCCCCATCATAGAAGACCACCAAATTGGTCAGGCAGGATTTCCCCTTAGTGAAGCCATGCTGGCTGTCACCAAGCACCCTGTCATTTTTCGTGTGCCTTAGCATGCCTTCCAGAAGAATCTGCACCAAGATTTTGCCAGGCATGGAGGTGAGACTGACTGATCTGTAGTTCCCTGGGTCATCCATTTTCCCCTTCTTGAAAATGGTGGTTATATTTCCCTTTTTCCAGTCGTTGGGAACTTCACCTGACTGCCATGATTTTTCAAATATGATGGGCAGTGGCTTAGCAACTTCATTTGCCAGCTCCTTCAGGACCTGCAGATAGATTTCATCAGGTCCCATGGACTTGTGTACGTTCAGGCTCTTAAGATGATCTCGAACCAGATCCTCTCCTACAGTGGGCCCAAGGTCTTCATTCTCACAGTCCTTGCATCTGCCTTCCAAGACTTGGGTGGTGTGGTCAGAGTATTTGCCAGTGATAGACCGAGGCTCAAGTCCTAGAGTCAAGTTTTCTCCCCTGCATGCAACCCTTGCTCTAGATCTGTGCTCTGTGTACATAATTTGGTAATTGTACTTCTATCTGAGGAGATAACCAGGACTGAGGCATGCAGCTCACCACTGGCCAGACATGATGGCATCCAATCTTCCCGAGCTAACACCAACCTCGGGAACCTCACCTCCTACATCTACCTTTTAGCAGTCAGTGGTACAGTGACAGGCATTCCACCAAAGGTGAGACCCAAATTAATAACCAAGTGTGCCGCTCTTCGCGTGATAGCCCAGTGGTTTCTCTTTAGTTTTGCTTATGTTCTTCTCTAAACAATGGGGACTAAGCTGCCAAAAAGCCTTCTGTTGGAGTAGCCTTGTACATGCAAGTGTACAGAGTTAAACCAATCTAAGTGAAGAGGCTTCAATAATTATAGATTTCCTGGGCCAAAACTTTTTAATTTGCCTTATACTCATTGCCTAATCAGATCACTAAGCCTAAAAAGGAAACTCTGGCATAAACAGCAAAGTAACTTCTATTGAGGAATAAAACTGCCAGAGATCTGTAACAGAAAAAAATACAGGGTTTAAGGACTGTAAAGTTTTTTATCTTCATTTTTCTGAAGCTGAGAAAAGGTGGCATCATACAGGAGCCCAAATCAGAGATGAGGGGATGGAGGAGATGGGAAGAAGAATAAATATGGCAAAGGACAAACAACAGATTTATGGCAACTATGATAAAGGACAGTGGATGAACAGACAATAACTAACATCTTACAGCACCTTCTTCCGCATCTGACTCCTTGGAGACAGTTACTGGATTACACCAAAAACATATTCCCTCTTGTCTCTTTAAATTGGCCAATCATTTCTCTCTAATATTCTCTTAATACCACCATTGTGCATAACAAGATTACACCAGAACATGAAATTTGCCAGAGATCCCTATCTACTTGTCTGGATGTCAAGTCAGCAGCACACACACCTGATAAGTTGCACTCCCAAAAGCCTTGTTGCCATGCAGAACTGCTGCTACTTCAGAAATCAAGCATCAAATCATGATGTATAGCATTGGATGGACTCAGAATACATTAATATGTTTCAGTCTCTTAGCAAGTTCATTGGTTCAGTCAGCAAATAACAGAAGCTGATAGCTGCATGTTTCAAAACCAAGATTAATTTTATACTGAACATCTTTCTCAAGCTATTTATATTCTGTAGAACAGCTTGAGCATTATCCAGTAATTCTAACAGATAGTGACAGCTGCTGTCTAAGCAAGAAAATAAAGCAATGCTGTCTAGTTAATTAATTTTTAATGCACTGAATTATTATTACATTCAGACTAAACCACTTGAATGGTAGACAGGATCAGCACTCAGGGAAAGATTATATTGGTAGGGATGTATTTAAAAATTAGCCCTATTTATCTTTTATCAATTGTATCAGAGCAGTATTTTAACTTCTTTCAGATTCAAAGATCTAATTTCTTTCAGATTGTTAATGCAGTACCACTACCCATCGGTGATGTAAGAGAAAATGAGATTTGTCTCATTTGACTTTGATAAGACAGATACAGGCACTGAAAAGTTTCTCTTTTCTAGTTGTTGTTGGTAGTACAAGGTACTAGCTCTGCACCTTCTGTAACCTAGTGCTCACCCCAGAACAGAAAAGCAGTTTCCACTGGTATGAAACAAAAGTGAACATAATAATTGCAGCTGATATCAACATCTTATACACCTTAGGCCATCATCTTGGTGACCTGCATAAAGAGCTACCTAAGGTGGACTTCTCTGGATTCCCAACTAAAATCAATGTACTTGTGAAGACAGATATTCCAGGCAAAGAAAATTAACCTCACAACCCAAAGAAAACATCCCGAGTTCACTGGAATAACCCCTGTTTACAGGATCTGGACTCCCATTTTGCACAAAACAAAGACTAAATCTAAGGAGTAATCCCAGCTTTGCTTCTGTGGCTCGCTTGGACTTTATAAGATGGATCAGTGTGAAAAAATCCCAAAATAAACACTTTGCATTTAATGACTGAATTTTTGGTGCAGAGAAAACACTGTGCTGCAATGAAGTGGGCTTCTTTTTTAAGTTACGAGTCATGATGAGCAGATGCCCATTTGCTGCTGATGATTTTTTATTATTTTTTTTAATTGCTAGGTAGCAACTTTTTCTATCAAAACTATTTGAGCAGGTAGACCACCATTTTCATACCTCTTTTTAAAAGCTTTGAATATTCACATTCCTCCAAACAGTTCATCCAAGGGAGAGCCTTCACTACCCACCCCCACCCCCCTCGATCCTTCTTGTTATTTCTGTAATTAGGGGTTTTACACAAAACATACAAACCTTTGAGGATTCACTTATCTTGTGTGGACGACAGATCCTGGTTTGCCTGGTTCCCTCCATGACAGCCCGCTCTGCGGTACTTCTGGAACAAAAGCAAAGATGTTAGCAGCATACCAATCCTTTCCGGCTGCTGAAACCACGGTGTGTTGAATAAACACTACAATTAATAAGGCATACACATCCTAATCTTCAGCTCAAAAGTTAAAAAAGGATGGCTTTGTCGCTGCCCGATATTGTTTTCTCACGTTAATAACGCTCGGTTGTGTCAACAAGTTGGCTGTACGCTAGAGTATAACCGAAGACCACCGCGGGTACTACTGATGCAAATTATTTACTTACCAGTGCTCGCTACATCTGGCAGAGGTAAGACCATTTCCCTCTCACGGCCGGGACAGGACACGCTTCATCCCCAGCCGACACTGGGCCGGGTCAAAAGCATTTTCTGCTACTGGATTCACCTTATCACTATTTGATTGCTTCCCTTCCTGAATTAATGTTGACACAACAGGTCTCAACAAGGGATCACAACAAGATCTCACAACAGTCTAAAATATCCATGCCTAGATGATCTGATCAGATATATTCGCATGTCTGGAGAGGCTAGATACTAAAATGCCTGATGCCTTTTCCTAAATCGCTATGCTTTCTTTGCTTGTTTACCCTTTTACATCTTGAATTTGTTTTAAAAGGGGAAAGTGGGGGGGGAAGAGGCACAACAGTCTTAACAATATTTTCCTAGCAAGCTAACTCACCTCGTCACAGGAAGCTGTTGATGCTTTGTCTGCCTCTCTCTCTCTTCCCTTCACACACAGCATGCTCATTGCTGAGAGAAGGACTGAGACTGTGCTCACAAAAGCAGGCTGAGTAAGAAATGGAAAATCATAGGCCGTGATTAGCATCAGCTTGAAGGCATTCATTGTTTGCTTGCACTTCTCTGCATGTGAGTTTTAGCCAGATCACAACAAGGATTTTGTGAGTTGCTTTGAAAGGTAAAGGTCAAATGACGCCAATTTCAAAGAGGAAAGAAGCTAATTAAGATGCCGTATAAATCAAAGTCAGTTCTATTTTTATGTATTTAAAAAATTAAAAGATTCAGCTGAATGCACAGTCTCCTGGCTGGCTTGTAGAAGAGGCAGTGTTAGTACTCTTTATTCAGATTACCAGCCTTTTAATTTGGAGGGAAAAAAAAAAAGGAGAGAGAAAAAGAAAGAGCAGGAGAGGAGCGTATAATTTATCACATGTGCTCAGGTCTGCTTACTTGCAAAGGAAGTTTTTAAATACAAAGAATACCTCAAAAAATACCTCAGCATAAGTTTGGTGGTGGTGTTTGGTTTTGTGTTTTCATTTTTTGGTTTGTGGGTTTGGGTTTGGTTTGGGTTTGGTTTTTGTTTTTTCCTGCCTCTACTGCACAACATGTTGCTTTTCTACAGTATTCTTTTCCCATTTTCCATTCTCATAACTTTAAGCAGTCACCGTGCAGCCTTATGTTTGATATCTTATTTTTGTTTGTGCTCAAAGTACCCGGAGATAGCAACAGCAGTTTTATCAATGATCCTTGAGAGTTAAACCTTTTGCTACAACTCTTGTGATTTTTTTTTGGTTATCACAACTGATGAGGTATCAGAAGCATCCAAGTGCTTGTTTTCAGAAGTCTCAGATAGACTGCCAGAGTGTAAGGGAACTTAGAAAGACTTGTTATTTGTTTAAAATATTACTTAGTGTAAACTATTTTTTCCTGCTGCCACTTGGCAGGGACAATTTCAGCTGATGAACTTCACGCCAAGGTTTTCCTATAGCTTAAGAAGTAGGTTGGCAGAAGAGAAGCCACAGTCAAATAAAAGATTTGTGGCTTCCCTGCCAGCCCAGCCGTGTTTATTCTCTATATTCTTGAGCTGTGAACATTGTGCAGATAGGCAGGCACATAGCCATCTGTTGCACAAAATATTCTGCCCCATAATGGCAAGTTCAAGTGAAAAGTGGAACAGTTTTTCGCTGGGGCTGCACTGCAAAAGCTGCCTGTGACTTACCTGAGAGCCGATAATGTTTAGCTGCAAGTGTACATCACAACAAAGATTAGGCTGATAACAACGTGGAACCATATCTATTCATTTGCTAAAACGATACTGAGATGTGGTATCTACACATAGTCTGGCTAATGTCCTGTATGAGTATGCATGAACTATTTACGAATTCTTCTGGTGCAAGCTGCATAATAGAGTAATTCCTGCATTTAGCTCAACGCAGTCCAGCATTATTTTATCCTTTTCCTATTTTCATCAGCAACAGGATGTCAACAGACACCATCAGTACTCAAAACAAATCAAAGCACTGGAGCTGAACATTGTTTCTTACAGCATATGGACTTAGGAGTCAATGGCTATCTTGTAGAATATTAAAAAGGAAATATATTTTTGTTCTGTATCTTAAAACCAAACAACTTTTTACATATTTTAATCATTAATTGCTGTTCTACTGCACAAAACAATTATGATTCTGTATCTCTGGCTTGCAATATTGTAGCTGTCTTTCAAAGAAATAATAATGCTGCTGCTACACTAAGTCATCTGGGCTGGGTACAGCTATCAAATACAAATTCTAAAATACAGTTTTTACCTTGAGAAGCCTCCCTGTCACTCACTTCCTCCGGATCACCAACAACTTCCACGACATGTATTTGGAGTGCACTTTCCTGGAATAAAATAGAAAAGTTCAAAAATCACAACCCACCATCGTTTTTCTGGTACTTTCCAAGACCTGCAACATCCACTGTACAAAAGTGAACACTTCTGCTTAACTGCACAGTGACTATGTCATACATGTTTAATCCCACTCCAAAACCAAGGCTAGTGAGTGTCTAAAATTAATGTTCATCATCCAGGTCAGCCAATTCTATCCTGCTGAGTATTTTATGTGAAAAAGCACCTCTCTTCTGAAAACACCAGTGAAAAGGCATCAGTGAGCATAGCAAAACCCTGACCCAGTCCCACATGGGAGGGAAGTAAAGCAAGGAGGCAGCACAGGTGTCCTCTAGAATAACCAGCAACAGACGTGCTCAACAGCACATTCTGCTCTTTTTCTAATGCATGGACAGAGTTTTCCAGCTGGGGCACTTTTGCACTCTAAAGGTGGTTCACTAAAGTCTTCAGTGAAATTTACATCAAGCCACATTTGTAACCACACATGTTCTCCTGCTATTCTGAAATTTAGAGATACCTAACCTATGTTTACCATACCTCAGTGCAACTTCATCTCTGTAGTGGAAGTACAAGCTACACTTTAAACTCCAGTGGGCCATACCTGCTCGGAGCTGTTCTCGCTCCGCACAGCTTCATAAGGAGGAGGTGGCTCCAGAGGACAGAACACTTCAATGCCCTTGATTCGTGCTCCATAAATATGGGGCAATGGAATAACATCAGAGCCAAGCATCCTGCAACAAACAACACCAAGCGACTCCTTCAGTATGGCTGAAAAAACCCATCTGCTACCAAATTCCACTGGCTTTCCTGTGCCAGCTCAGATTTTGGGATCTTTCCAATGTGTTCATCGTAACTTCAAACATCTTTGGGCAGTACAGTGTCCAGGAAGCCATTTCAATTTTACTTCCCAGAGATTCAGTTTTGTTTCAAGAGATTCAAATACAGATGGTTACTTAAAATACAACAACCTGCTCTAATTTTTGTGAGCTACCGAATTCTTAATTATAACTGAAATTCAAGAGACTTCTAATTTCATGTTATATGTTCAGATACAGCTGCATAGAATAAGGGAAACTCAAACTAAAGCCTATTTTTGTGATAATGTTCAACTAAAGTTTGTATAAGCTAAATGTACCTCATGGTTAACTTTACTTCTCAGTTTTCAAAGAGTTCTAATGAAACCTTGAATGCAGCAGAAATCTTGAAGACCTTTTGCTATATCATCTTGCTCTTAGGAGGTAGCTCGGAGAAGGAAGAAATCATAGCAGTGCCTGGAGAAACTCTTTGGCAAATGCCAATTTTGATAACATAAGTTTACATTACACCATTAACACTGGAACAAAGTGTGGTGGTTGACAGCAGAGCTGCCAAGTGAACCTTCCCCATACAATCTTCAGAGAAGTCTGTGACCCAAAGCATCTCAGTTCTTCTCTGCTTTTTATTCTATTCTAAATTGCTGATTTGGTACTGAGAAGGAACCTCAAGCAACACAGAGAAGTCCACATTTTGCCCGCTGGACCTATGTCAGACTTGCAGCTATCTCTTGCAGCTAGTGGATGCAATCTCTCTACAAAGAAATGTTACACAAGAGCAAGTCCTTCCTCCCAGAGTTTAAGGCTTCTCAGGACACTGACAGAAGGAAAAAAGATGACTATGAAAATGAGTTTCTTGCAAGCTGAGGGGAAAGGATAAAGTGAATGGCTGCTTACAGAGAAAAAGAATAAGGCTTCCGAAAAAGAAATTGGGAGCACTTTTGTGAAAAGGTCCTGGCAAAATAATGGGGGTAATGCATGGAGAAATTTGAGGAAAAGAAAGGAAATATTTTCATAACCAGTCATTGGTTTTTTTAATCTTAAAAATGGGGGAAATACAACATGCTACAATAGTTTTTAATCTCATTCTATTTCATCTGTTCCTTAAAGCTTCAGAATAATTTTGGAGTACGATGAACATTGATGCTCTGTTGGCACTGTTTCTTCATATTTTTCTAGTACATTCATGCTGAGCTTACATTCTACGTAGGCCATAAAAATTATATACTTCTTAAACCTTAGTTTTGTTTTTAAACATGTCTGATCTGGCCTACCCAGCTCAGTCACACCTTGAAAATTGATCTTGCATCCAAGAATTATATCATGTTACAACTTTTTATAGAACATGCAACTAGGAAAGCATTCCCTTAAGTGCCGTAATATAAAAGTAATTTCCAGGATGTGCACATTTGTCAGTCTGTTCATAAGTTCTTCATTTCCACTCTCCCTTTTTATGCAAGAAAGGTGATTCCTGCGTAAAGCCTGAAGCTTTTTGAAGGGATGATACAGGAAGGTAGAGAAGAGTCTACTGCCCAGAGACTGTTCCAGACCATGCGAAGGCTCTGTACCACTGCTAGTAAGCAGGACACTGAAGGTGGAAGGCACATCCTTAGCGACCTTTTGCGCTCCTTCGGCTCTCATGCCTCAGCAGAACAGCAGCATCAGGGGTTTGTCCTCCCGAAAACTTTAGTGTTGCAATAGGAGGAATATGTTCAGTGGTTAAGAAACAACTGTCAGCAGCATATCGGTCCAATTTGAGACACATACTGAATTTGAGAATACACAGCTTGGATAAAGAGATTTGCATTTTGGCAAATGCCTCTAGTCCTCAAATTGTACTATACCCTGGACAGGGGTAGATTTCTAGATTCCAGGTGACTGGTTTGCTCCCCAACATGGATCACCTCTTCCCTTAAACTCACACGCCTTATAACATTTTGTATTTTATTCTTCACATGAGAACTCAACTGTAACTCTTAATGTTGTGCCAGTCCTGAAAAATTACTTTACTGCTACTTCCTTATTTATGAAATAACAACATTAGAGGTAGAAGTTGTCCAGACATTTGTAAAGCTGGTTTGTTTTGTCTACCACTAAATAAGACAAATATAGAAGTTTTCCCATGAACAAATGAACAAGCCAATTAATTGGCTTTGTTTGCAGCACCTCTGGCTCTGTGATTTAAAGGATGGAGAACAGCGACCTGTTCCAGATATGTCCTTGGCACATGTTTTGATCACTGCAGTGTTCCCTTTCTCAAAGGGATGTATCTGTTTTAGAGTCACCCCAGGTGAAGACTGCAGATGGTGGTTCACTACCCTGGGTGCACTTTCTTTCACCCCTCTTTCCCACAAAGGTTTTGGATGTGGAGTCCATGGGACCTCAGCATTGAAAGCCAGGTCACGAGTGCAGCACAGTGCTCAGGGTAGAGTCTGGAAGGGGAAGGAGAAGTGTGAGATGAGGAGGCTGACTGAGGGAAGGCCAGGTCCGATCCCATCCACTCTGCTGGATCCAGACTAGGGTGAGTCATATCTCCTCATCTGCCAAGAACGGAAATTGGCTCTTGTCTGATGCTTTCATTTCTGCGCTGCTGCATAACTACCCTGAGCACCTTGAAACAAGTAGCCTGACTTCAGAAAGAAGTCACCATCACTTACATGTTATTATCAACAAGTTTCAATATTAGACCACAAGTCCAATATTAGACCACAGAAGCCTTATATACTTATTCAGCAGCCCTTATTGTGCTGAAAATAGACAAAATTAAGTAGTGCTGCTGGGAAGGAGATAACCGTCTAGAACGACATGCCAGATAAAGAACGACAGTCCCATTTTAAAGCAGGGAACCTATGACAAACATTTTTCAATAAATACCTAATCTTCAAAGGGATCATTTGTTGTGGTTTAAGCCCAGACGGTAACTCAGAACCACGCAGCCGCTCTCTTGTTCCCCCCACTCCGGGAGGGATGGGGAGGAGAACAGAAAGAATGTAACTCCCACAGGTTGAGATAAGAACAG
>JANHGB010045775.1:58692-71665 GCA_026283785.1 Coracopsis vasa | reverse complement strand
AACCAAAGCTGAATTTTCAGCACAGCAGTAAAGAGAGATGAGTCAGAGAAACTATTTCCCTAGAAAACAAAGGAGATTTGTAAAGTCAAAGCAAAAATGCCTCTTCCGTGAGTCACAGCAGGACTCCTGCTCTGATCAAGCTAACAGAGGCTCATGTTCTGCTTTATGCTCCTTGTTACTTCTCGTATCAGCCAGTGCTGATTACCTCAAAAACCAGGCCTAAACCTCAGCATTAGCCCGCTAGAATGGACTGTGGAATGAAATACCTTCTCTGACCATAGCTGGAATAGAAAGAATGTTTCTGATCCCAGAAAGGAGCTGGGCCGAGCCGAGCCGAGCACACCAGCCTCTGGCTTTCCTTTGGCTTTACTTGGTGGAGTTACTAGTCAGGACTTACCAGGGCATAACCTGCCTACTGTAATATCAAGTCCTATCACAAGAAGACAGAGAGAGCTGTAATCAGCCTGCATTGGCAGCGTTGACACCAGGGAATGCAGTTCTGCTCCCCTGACTAACCCCACAGCAGAACAAGGGACTGGCTTCCTCTGTCAGTCAGTGTGGCAGTTCCCACAGCATCCTCTAGTGACAAATACAGAAAACATACCACAGGATTTGGGACAGAAACTGTTCAAAACAGTCTCAAAGTTAAATTCAGGTCTCAGACCTGGGAAGCGGTTGGGCCAAGGCAAGAACAGCTCAAATAAGAATAAAATTGGTAGGTTTTTCACAGGGGTAACACTGATACCAGAGGGGATAATAAACCAAATAGACAGTAAAAAGGTTAGAAATTAATTCATTACAAGGGACAGGTAAAACAAAAAAGGAAATGCAGGTTTCACATAATTCTGCCTGAAGGTTTTGAGTTAACTCCATATGCAATCAGCAAATTCAGGTTCCATCCAAACCTCCTGGATTGTCCTTTCATGCATTGAGTTAGCACTGAATTTGCTTTGTGTCCTTTTTCAACTCATTCAGCAGCAACAGGGCTTGGTGCAGCCAGGAGCCTGGTGAGGAGCACGAGTCTGTTAAGGATGAGGTCGAATTAAACGCTGCTGTGTTTAAAAAGGAGGCCTGTAGGGGGGACTGTGGAGATACCGACACTTGGTGCTGCCACTACTGACAAAGGTTTTGGACATTATAATCTTTGGGTGTGCTTGAGTTTCTTAATTCTGGAAATTAATCATCCCCACCTGCACAATGCAACATTTTCAGGAGGTTTGATGAAGAAGAAACCAAACCAAGAACCTGAAATGAGTGGACTGAATTCTCTGAGAGGCTTATGCTGGATGGGGCCATGCAGGACCTAGTCCCACGGGAATGCTGCTGTTTCCAAAGGCTGACAGGTACAGCAGCTTGCTGCTCCTGGGTCTTGCAGCTTTGTCTCTTGCACTCCTGGCTCCAAGGATATGGTACCCTCAGGCACAGCCTGGCCAGGCCCCTCCACTCCACTCAGTCCTTGCAGGGCAGGGCTCCCCCAGCACTCCCCACCTCAAGGGATGGAAACAGAATCTGATTGACTGGGCCTCTGGTAAAAAATCAGGTGAAAGGAAGCTACTTCTGTGATACTTCTCACATTTACTAGCCTATCATCATGAAAATAGCAGCAGGCAAGTTAAGCAAGTACAAACCTTCCTGTAGGAAAATCCTTTCTGTGTTCCAAGTGAGACATTTTTATGAAGTTTCATGTAATACAAAACATCCCAACTAACCTCCAAATTTCTTAAGTATTCTCAGCCTATGACAGACATCAAGAGCAAATGCTCTCTGATGGCTGCTACGGTGAACGTGCAGTTCTAAGAGTGCTGTGGCTGACTCCTGTAACTGGTTTAGTGCTGCCTAAAGAGAAGTTTATGGAGGCTGCAATTACTCCTAATGAGCCACATTTAGGAGCCCACGCTCGGAGCTGCCGTGCGAAGGCTGGCTCCAGGGAACACCTTTCCCCTGGCACACGCTCCGGCGCTCTCCAGCCCTGGCAGCCGGAGCCAGGCTGTGGATCAAAGGCGCTCACAGCCTTATTCATGCAACGTTTCTACCGTGAGTTCAGTTCTTTCCCACAACCCCATGTCAGACTGATAAAAGTTACAGCAGTACCAGAAAGTTCATGGAGATTCCACACAAACAAAAAGATTTTAAACAAAAGCAGATGCTTCCTTTCTGTTGAAAATGCTCTTAGGAATCATGTCAGCAGAATCCGAGAGGTTTTATTAGTTGTTAAAGATGAACCCATTAGAAAAGAGTGAAAAGGCACTAAGCAGGTATTCCAATCAGCTTGATTTGGGGGTGATGGGCTGCCCTAAACATCTAGGCAGCCAACGCAGACCTTACTTTTTGCTTAAAGAAAGATTTAAAGCTAAATTCAAGTGTCTGAGGCTGGTAGAAAACCACAGGTCTCAGTGCCAGGGCTGCCCAGGAAGGGAACGCACCCAAAACACACTGACTGTGACACTGCCTGTAAGCTACTCCTGTTTGAAAACAGAGCAGACTGTTCAGCACAGTTAGAAATCCCCCTTCCTGTCCCCACGGGTGTGCAGCCACACTGGGCTGACACCCCAGGGCTGCTGAACATGTTTCCTGTGAGCTGACAGTCACCAGGAGAAGCAGCTGGTTTAAAACCTCCCTGGCAGTAGCTCCTTGAACCAGTGGCTCCAGGACTTGCCTGCGTAGAGCAACAGAGTTGGGTTTTCTCACTGAACCTAACAGAGATCTGGAGACTCTAAGAATTTCACTCAAGCAAAAGCCAGTCTGAAACCATTGAAGGATCAGCAGAACCCCAGCCCAGCTGAGAGGATCCATCAGCAGGGTACAAAGAGCTCCTCAGTTTCTAATTTGATCCAGCACATGGTTCATGCTCACACAGCAAAATCTCTTCCCTTACTGGAAGCTGTGGATTGTCACAATGATCAGAATATGTTCTCATAAAATTATTAAAAGAAATAATAACATATGGGTATATGAATACAAATATATGAACCCATAACCATAGATCTAAATAATAAAAACACAAGTGTGCTCTCCAAATGTTTTACAGACACAAACAGAATAAAGCAGCTCATCTCTCTGTGTATGAATCCCATCTGCTCTGTGTCTCTATCAAGTGTAGGATTATATTTTGTTTAGTAGGAATTTTCCATGTGGCCTATGGGAAACCCCCCAGGCCCCTCCTGCATGTGAATCAGGCAGCGCTGCAGCTGGCCCGGCCAGCATCCAACACAGACTTTGTTCCTCTGAAGCCAGGGACAGGTTCAGTCTATCAGCTTTTGGCACTGCCTGTTGAGCTGCCTGCAGAAACCTGACTTTTGGAACCCAGCCTCTCAGCAGTTACACCTTGGACTCAATAACAGTTTCCAGCCCCATCATACCTTGCTGAGATTTACCAGCCAGATAACAGCGTAAAGGAAGTATAAAAATACAGCCAGTGACTTATCTTTCATTCATCAGAGCTTAGTGTCTTAACTGATCCTTTCTTCCCACACCAGTTTTAATCCTGCTAAAAGAAAATCTATTTCCTTTCCTAGCTCAGGTACTTCACTCCCTGTCTGATGTGCACTAGAATTCTAGTTCTGGATTGAGAGGGAAGTCAAGAGTTTAAAGGTATTTCTGTTTCTAGGGAAACAGAGACAATACTGAGGTATTGCAAAAGCACACACCATGTCCACCTTCAAGGAGTTAAGTATTTACATTGCTCTCAGCTATTGAAGTGTTTGAGCTCTTTATGATGTGCTGCGTGCTTTTCCTCATACTGATCCGTTCCAGGACCTCACTTCTCATCCCTTTCACTGCAGAAACAGGGCACCTCGTGCATGTCTCTTCACCAAACCACATTCCCTCTGCTTCGCAAAACTAGCATTTTTGAGGAAGAGAACATTGCTGCTCCCTGTCCCTGCACCCCCCGCTTCCAACTGCTCCCAGCCAGGTGCATGTGCTGGGACCTGCCCCGCAGCACATCAACACTCTTGTCTTTGGATCTGCTGGCACATTCAGGGAAAAGATGGCAACGTGAGGCTTGTGAGGATTAAGAAAAAGATTAATGATGGGATATAAAAGCAAGAAAGCCGAGAATTGCAGCTTCAGCTGACATTCAACACCGTTATTTTAGTCCCAGCTGCAGAGGACTTCTTGTTATCACTGGTTCTGCTCACGACAAGGTTGAAAGAAAAAAAAAAGCAGAACGTTTTTGTTTGAATTAAAGTGATTCAAAGGTTTCATGACCACAAGTTTCAGGAGGAGAGCAAAGCGTGTAAAGCTGGCGCTTTAAGAAGGCAAATGACATGATCAGCAGAGTGGGACAGCCAAAGCTTTCATGAGCAAGAGAAGAGATGAAGACTGAGAATGTGCACACAGAAGAGTCCAGAAGCCCATTTTCACTGATGGAAGCAGAGGCAGAAAGAATGAATTCTCAGAAGGGATAAACACAGCTTTCCAAGGTGAATTCCGAATGATAACCTGGCTTTGCTCATCCGTCCACAGAGGCATCTGTGGAATCTCAGGCACTGATAAAGTAGGTTAGAATGTTCACAGAGTTCATTTTATTGTAAGTGCATTGGCAATCCCTAGAAGCAAATTTAGCAAGATGTGAGAGGAGTGAAGTATACACCAGTGTCACTCAAGGACAATAAAAAGTGGTTTTCAGGACAATGAATAAAAATACCCTGAAATAATGTGAACACTGACAGAGCAGCAGTGACAAGTAACACAGAGGAGGCAAAGGAGACGCAGAACCAGGCCTCAGGCAGGAGCTCGGCTGTGGGCTGCTTCCACCAGCCTTCTGGATGACTTTACCTTAAAAAATGTGTCTCTCCTTCATGTGCTTATCTCCCTCAGATAAGATGCAGATAAAGGAAATTCCCTCTGTTAGCCATGCCTTGTATTTTCTTTAGGGAAAAGCTGACCCTGTAATAAATTAGGTTTATTGCAGTGGCAGAAAAAAAGACCTACGTGGAATGATAAAAGCACATTCTTTCTTAGCAAATACTTAGCCACACTAAAGGCTTTTCCAAGCTTTTAAGTTTATGTTATCACCTCCAGAGAGTCCAAACCAAAACCAGGACATGCAGCCATGGAGGCAAAAGACAGATGGAAAGTTAAAAGAAAACCAAAAGCTTTCTGAAAATTTAGGATGCAGCTTTAGTGAAAATGCTGCTTGAGAGACTGATTTGATACTGGAAGCTTAGGATACATTTGGTGGTATAAATGAGACTCAATAGTTACTCCATTTGACAGTGTCTCCCAAGCTGCTCCTCTCCTGACACTTCCAGGTGTACTTCCAAGCTGCCATGAAGAATTACAGTTCAGGTTGGGGGAACTTTATACTCATGTGTTGAAGCAAACCCAACCTGCTGGCAGCACACTGTCAGTGTTCTCACAGTGCAGTCTACTGCTGCTTCACTCAGGGGGTATCAGAGGGAATGCAGAGCACTTCCAGATCCCAGCTCTCACGAACTGGATCATAAAATATTATGCAGCATCATACATGTGCATCTTATTCTGCAAAACCCAAAATACACTACTTTGAGGTCCTGACATGGGAGTCAAGGCAGGAGTACCAAGAGGGAAGGATGTTCCTCTCTCCTTGCAGAAAGAGATGAAGCAGACTATGCTGGTATCTGTTCTTCTTTAAGCTTCTCGCATGGCTGTTCAGTGAAGAAAAGTACACGGTATATTCTAACTGTGGATTTAATGTTTAACAATGAAATACCTGTTCTTCTGAAGCTCTCCTGTCTGCAGGCAGACTGTAACTGTCTGCTGCTATTATTCCACCTATGCATGAGCCTTGGAACAGTTACCTGCTGGGCTGGTTTTTCCTACCCAGGGCTGAGGAGGACATTCAGATCTACAGGAGATCTGAATGACAAGTTGAAGGGCTCCTGTACACCTCAGGAAAGGCTGTACAGCCTCTGCAGAAAGAAAAGCACTGGGTTGTGCTGTGCCCAGGGTGCACAGCCCAATTCAGCTTGGTTTACACACTGTATTTGTATGTACCAAGTACTACACTGGGTGCCTGAGTCACTGCACAACTCCTCTTCCTGCTCCAGCCTCAGAATTAGATACAGACCAATGGGGCTGCTGAACAGGTGCCTCGGCCAGCTTCCAATCTGTATATTTGTTCTTTTCCCCTCCCTGTATTTGCCCTGCAGTTGGACATTTCTCTCTGTACACAATGAGCACAGCACTAATGGGTGGTGTAGAAGGGCCCCCGCACAGAGTACTCATTTCACTTGGCTTATCTTTAATTCTTTCTGTTGGTATTAAATGGATTTCTCATTGAAACATCACTTCATGCATCTGTGCCTCAAAGTTCTGTTTAGTGGGAACACTTGCTGGTAGCAGAATTTCTGCTGGCTCTGGTGCCTCCCTGAAGCTGCACTTCCTCCTTCTTCAAAGAGCTCCCCTGAGGAAAACCAGGATCCTTCAGACCAGGCATGCTGTCTGTCAGCCCCCCTCTTCTACTGTCAGCCCAAAAGGTACAAAGAGCAGAAAAGTAACAGTGAAGATGTTACTTCTGAAAGAGTTTTTCTGATGGGAAGTAAGGAAAACAGAGGGGTGGGAACCTGTTTTATCCAGATCCACACACGTTGTTCACCATCTGGGCTCCTTTCAAGCTCTGTTATCAGTCTAACAATTACTAACTCCCTCTTTCCTGAGATCACATGAAGAAAGTCTTTGTGTGCCTTGGCTGTGGCGCTGGCTGCAGCCGGACAGCCCTTTGTCTCCATGTGGCTAAACTGCAACTAGACTGAAGAATGCTCCCCGCAGGGGGGGACCTGCTCTGAACCCCACCTTCTGCCTCAAGAGGCAGCAGTCAGGGGGAGGGAATCAGCACCTGTATGTGAAGGTATTTGGGAAAGAAACAGCCCACTGCACTGCTGCTGACCAATGAGAGGGATTGCTGCGCTGGCAGTAGGCTTAAGGCTGATAAATTCCATGGGTCTCAGATAACACATTCTGGAGACAACTCCCATTGTAGCAGGCATAAAAGAGCTGTGGTGGGGGAGCAGAGACACTCCTGCTGCAGGATCACCGACTGTGGGAGCTGAGGCTTTGGTCAGGTCCTTGCTGTTTCTTACCATGGCCAGTTACAGCTTCAGGCAATTTTCCTCTTCAGTGGCAGGGGGACCTGGCATCTCCTCAACCCGGTTCGGAGGCTCCTTCAGGGCCCCCAGCATCCACGGGGGCTCTGGAGGCCGAGGGGTGTCAGTCTCTTCTGCTAGGTTTGTCTCTTCTGGCCTAGGAACCAGCTTGGGAGGGGGATATGGAAGTAGTTTCAGCAGCAGCTTTAGTGGTGGGTTTGGCGGAGGTCTGGGTGGTATGGATGGCCTCCTCTCTGGCAATGAAAAGGCAACTATGCAAAGCCTGAACGAGCGCCTCGCATCCTACCTGGAGAAGGTGCGAGCTCTGGAAGAGGCAAACTCGGATCTTGAAACTAAAATCCGAGACTGGTACCAAAAACAAGGCCCAGGCCCAGCTCGGGACTACAGTGCTTATTACAACACTATTGAAGACCTTCGAGACAAGGTAGGTGCTAATATTATTTCAAATCATCTTAGATTTGCACTTAAGTGGGAAGCATAAAAACCTGAGAACACCCAGAAGGCATAGCAGTGTCTGGAAAGGAGAGGAAGACGAAATGAGTATGCAGGGATTGGGCAAGGAAAGGAAATTACCAGCATGGAATTACCTGCTCTTCAAGTGTTAGCCAAGAGGATGTGCAAAGCAGTCAGTCTGAGATACCTTAGCACTTAATTCTCTGATAAAAGCACCTATGCATTTATATATACACATATATACACACTTGCTGGTCATCTACACATATATGACCTTTGAATAGATGCATGACCATATATATTCTGATAAATATAAAGAGAGTTAAAGAGTAATAGCAACCTGCCTGCCTCTGTAAGATGCTACATGCCACACAGCTTGAAGAACCTGAGGCACATATACACTGCTTTAACAGGAACAAGACAAATCTGTGAAGTAGTTTTGTAAATGTGGAGATAGTGGCTCAAGATTTCATCATCACAGATTTATTTTTCTTTCACACTTCACTTCCTTAAGCTTGGAACTAAAGTATTGCAGTATAGGTGCTGAAACATTTGGCTTATGCAAGAAGGAAGTGGCAGACACGTAGTATCAAACCCACATCTAAATGTAGGATTTGCCCCAACAGCTCATGGGTACCTGATAACAGATTACTTGGAGACGATGCACACCCTAGAAAACAGAGGTAGCAGCGGATTAAGCTATATAAATAAATGAATGAAAACTGGAGGTTCAGTTTTCCCAGCTCAGCCTGGAGGTCATGACCATTCCCACACTTTCTCCTTGCTTCAATCATTCACATTCTGCACTGAATTTAAATCTGAGCTAACGGGACAGGCAGAACTGGCAATGAGATTTTCTCCTTATGTCTTTTACTCCCCTTAGTTAGGGGAGAGAAAATGTTGCTGCTGATGGTTTTGTGGGTGACCTTTCGAGTTTTAAAAGTGGCAGGCAAAACCAGACACGATTTCCAGGTAAAAATTAACAGGGATTATCTCTAAATAAACAAAATTTCCTTGTAGAGGCTTTCAGGAGGCATTAGAAGAATCAATAAACACTGTCCTGGATATTCTAGGAAATAAAAACGCGTTCAGAGACTGGGCAAATGGAATATAACCTCATATAGTTTATGATACACAAAATGTCATTTGTTTTAAAACCATAGAGACCTTGTAATCACTTCCCACTGCTAAGAAAACATGGCATGAGAACAGCTTCTGCTAGGAGGAGTCTGCAGGCCTGGCTGCCCTGCAGCTCTGCAGGGAACTGTTTTCTTGCTGTAGTCCTACCCCCACACTCACTGAAGTCCTCTCCCTCTAAGACAGCACGTGGTTATGTCTCACTGTGGGACTTGTAGCTAAAAGCCTCTTCATATGCCAGACAAGAGGAAGAGGATGTACCCATACCCAACACTCATGGCTAAAGTGTGATGATAAACCTGTGCTACGTATTTGTCGTAGATCATTGATACTTCCCTACCGAGACCAAAAGATATACACTTTCATTTGGTGCAGCTGCAAGTGAACCAGGATCTTAACTCTTCTATCTTCACATCAGGGCAGAACACACACAGTTGTTTCAGCCTCAGCAATGAACTCCTTTTGTTTGTAGATCCTAGATGCCACTATCGACAACGCAAGGATGGTCCTGCAGATTGACAATGCCAGGCTGGCTGCTGACGACTTCAGGACCAAGTGAGTCATTTCTCACAGGAAAAAAGTAAAAACCCTTGTTGAGCCAAAGGGCAGCAGCTGTGAAAGAGAAAGGAATGCCTATAAAACCTCTGTATGAGCACTAGTTTGATCCAGTCCTTGGAAGTACAGCCCTTTACATATCAGCTTAAAGCATCATCTCCACCATGAAAAATTTTGTATCATCTAAGATACGTGGAGAAAAGTTCAACACTGGGCAACATTTGCTACATCACAAACACCACAAACCCAGAACCATTTACAGCAAGTGATGCTTGTGGTGGTGGGCTGGCCCAGTCAGCTCACCTGAGCAGCTTGGCTTTGCTTTGTCAAGGTTTGAGACGGAGCAGGCTCTGCGCATGAGTGTGGAGGCCGACATCAACGGCCTGCGCAGGGTCCTGGATGAGCTGACCCTGGCCAGGGCAGACCTGGAGCTGCAGATCGAGAACCTGAAGGAGGAGCTGGCCTACCTCAAGAAGAACCACGAGGAGGTAAGAAGAAGTGTGAAAGTAACATTAGAAAAGCAGCATGTTTAAATGGGGAGTCCCCCAGGACTGTCCTGGGCTCTCCAACAGTGAAGGCAAGATTTCTGTGTAGACAGGGAAACTAAAGATCCCCTTGCAAGTATTTAAGGGGAGTCAGTCAGAAAGAATGGAAGGTTCATATGTTTTCAGTTTATGATTGTACCCTCTTTTGTCTTCCTTTGCCATGTCCACACAGGAAATGAGCGCCCTGGGAGGGCAAATAGCTGGCGAAGTCAGTGTTGAACTGGACTCTGCTCCAGGCATTGACCTGTCCAAGATCCTGGCTGACATGAGAGACCAGTATGAAGTCATGGCTGAGAAGAACAGGAAGGATGCTGAGGCCTGGTTCCACAGCAAGGTAGAAAAAACTCCCCACTGTACAAACACCAAAACAATCCAGGGAACAAAACTGCTATGAAAGCCTTAGTGCTCTGCTTGGAGGCCCCATTATTTCTCCTGTAATGTATTCTCTGTTCCAGACTGAGGAGCTGAACCGGGAAGTCGCTATCAACACTGAGCAGCTTCAGAGTAGCCAGTCTGAAGTCACTGACCTGAGACGCACCCTCCAAGGACTGGAGATAGAACTTCAGTCCCAGCTCAGCATGGTATGTTACAATTCACACTGCACGGGCATCCCCCCGGAACTGTACATATTCCCCTCCCTCCACACAGTCCTGCATCTGGCTGCAACCTTTCTGTGGTCTCCCTCCACCCCCCTGCACGCAGAAAGCGGCTCTGGAGAGCACCCTGGCAGACACAGAGGGGCGATACAGCGCCCAGCTCGCCCAGATCCAGGGCCTCATTGGCGCCGTGGAGGCGCAGCTGGTTGAGCTCCGAGGTGACATGGAGCGCCAGAACAGCGAGTACAAGATCCTCATGGATATCAAGACTCGACTTGAGCAAGAGATTGCTACTTATCGACAGCTCCTGGAAGGCCAGGAGTCGCAGTAAGTAACTGCTCACTGCAGAAAACCTTTTTGCTTAGCCCCATGCCATGGTGCTCCTTAGCCACAGCACCACAGGGAATACAGGCTGAAACAGCCCTGGGCTTCTACAGTTTTCCTGGACCATGGTGGAGCTAGAAATGTTACAATTCCCATTCACACTGAGTTCCTCAAAGAGCTGCTAAACAAAAAGGCAAACTGACAAGTAGCACTAGAGGTTAAATGCAACTAACAGTTAAAGTGGGAACTCGTAACTGTCTGCTTGACATTCAGGAAACAGTGCAGCCAGTAATGTTTTACAGAACAGAAGGATTAACACCAAGTTCCCATAAACTTCCCGCTACCAGTTAAAAAACTCTTGCCTCAGAGTAATCCACGTGGAAGAGGATACTCTCAAGGGAGGGCAGAAAAGCCATCGCAGTCAGCCATGGAGCTGACCTCCCACACTGGAACCCAGTTACTGCCAGATCCCAGAAAGCCTCAAGGAGGAAAATATCTCATAACCTGGAACAAAAAGAAGGAGTTGAAAGATTTTAATTTCCTCTATTCCTTCTTTTCCATAATTTTCTTTTCCCACTGCAGTTGTTAAAAGATATGTTTCCTACAACAATTCCCTCTCCTGAGCTGAAAGGGAGAGCATGGAGATGACCGTCCCTTCACTGTCCATATACAAAATCTGCCTGATTGATTGTAGAGAATTTGCTTTCATGCAGCCTCATCCCAGGCAGCATTTGATGTGTTTCCTTTCAACTGTTCTCTCTCTGTTCTACAGGATGTTTGGCTCCTCTTCTGGAACTGCTGGTAAGAATCCCTGCTCTTTCAGGAAACCTTTACATTGTACATTACGGCAGTTGTGTCCATTACAGAGACTGGGCTGCTGCACTGATTTGTGTCACAAAAAAAGATCTGATAAGTAACAAATTCTGACTCTGGGCAGAATTTAGCAAATTTCAGTCCTTAAAAGATGTTACACATCTGAAAAAAATCTCAGACTATGCTACAGAAAAGATCAAGTAAAGCTCAAAAGGGTTAATCATTCCCCCACATGAAAGGGTACAAGAAATTTAAGCTTGGCCAGCTCAGGGGAACTGTATGAACATGCAAGTCAAACTTGCCTTGAGCTTTTAAAGGTCTGCTGTATTGTAAAGGGGACGTATGATTCAAATCAATGCTATGAAGAAGCTTCTGAGAGATGGGAATGACAGATGAGACATAAACTAAGCTCAGTGCCCATTGCAGTGTGTGTGTTACACTGAAGTAATCACTGTTCTTTCTCTTCGTATTATTGTAGACAAAAGAGACAAGCTGGCAGATAGAAAACAGCTCTGAAATCCTCCAGATGTCACCCTCAAAGTGAGAAAAAGCAGACACCACACGGGAATTGAAATAGAGAGGAATCACTCTGCACTGCTGGAAATTATTGTCTTAAAACACAGAGAATTCTTGGCCACACTGAGTTTTGGTACATTGATCATGTAGTGGTGATTAGTTTCTGATTTGGGTTAGCTTTTCAATTAGTTCTAGATCTTTCCTGTACTGAACTGTTGTATCTACTCTAATAAAGATGATCTTTTTCTGCAATCTTAGCTTCTTTGGGGTTATACAATAATTATTCCTGAAGGTATTATTCGTGAAGTTTGGCTTTCATCAGGGAGTAAATAGCCAGCCAGCCTCCCCAATAGGTTAATGTTCACAGTGGCTGGAGCTCCATCTCCAGTGTCTTCCAGCCCCTCTTGCTGATGGGAGCTCTGAATAGGGAGGAAATGGCATCCTCAGCCCCTCAGAGTGGGGGACATAAAAGTGATCTCAGCTCCTACTGACAGTGGCTGTGCACCCTGCAGAGCAGCACTGAGGTGTTCAGCGATTCTGGTAAGAAGCAAGAGCTGGGAGATGTTTTGTTAGGGGGAAACGTAAAGCTGCTAAAATGACTTGAAAATAACTTCTGCAGAAACAAAGACTGAGAAACAGCTGTGAGACTTCACTCGCTGAGTTCACACCGAGGTAACAAACCTTTAATATCAATTTTAGCCACCTTCACTTCTTCACCACTGAGAGGATATTATCTGAGCTGAATTTCTAAATGTGATCACTTTTCATAGAATCACAGAATCCCAGACTGGTTTAGGTTGGAAGGGACCTTAAAGCTCATCCAGTTCCAACCCCCTGCCATAGGCAGGGACATCTTCCACTAGAGCAGCTTGCTCCAAGCCCCTGTGTCCAACCTTGAACACTGCCAGGGATGGGGCAGCCACAGCTTCTCTGGGCACCCTGTGCC
>JANHGB010045775.1:11582-29380 GCA_026283785.1 Coracopsis vasa | reverse complement strand
GAAAAAGAGAAGGTTCATTTGTATGGCCTGGAGCTGTTGTTGTTGGCACTGAAATGTGATCCTGCTGGAGGAGAGCAGCCGGGACAGGAAAGGCAGCTCCTCACTTTATTTTCAGCCTGTGGCTGAGGAAGGATGTAACCAACCCATGTCTGATGCACCACTGCAAGATCTGGAACACATCTTCAAGTATCACGCTGTTTGATTTTGTTTTCAGGATGAAGGATTGTCCTAAGTACTTATTTTTTCACTCATTTCGAAAAATAATAATTTTAAATCATATCTACAAGAAAAATTCACTCAGCTTTTCCCCCGAAAGCTCATCTTACAACTGCTCCCTTGACTGTAAACCACCTGTCTGGCACAGATCAGGAAATATCTTCTCACAAGTAAGTTAAGAAGAGGAGGGGAATTCCTCAGACACAGAAATATTAAATATTGAAATATGGCTGGAATATTGAACAAGGAATTCCTCTTCCGTGACTGGACACTGTACAGTGGACTGTATTGTCAGAGATCTTTCAGATTCAAATTCCTATGACACAAAATCTAAACTGCGATCAGCAACACAGTTATAGCGACGTGTAAGTGGGCACCAGGTTTCCCTCCTGGGCCAGATCATCACTAAAAACTGAACTAAGACTTTTCTTTATTTAAATCCTTCAGTCAGCCAAAAGAATAGCAATGTTTCACCTAAAGGCAGCCCAAATGCAGAACCAAAGCCGGGTGTGTCTTTTTTCCTTGAGCTCTCAAGTCTGGTTACCCGTGACTGGTTAGTGAAGGTGAGTAATACTAAATGGCATGCACGTATTATCATAACCCTGCAAGACTTATTTTTGCTGCTCTCCAAGACACATTAAACTTATGTCTCACAGGTGATATTTCTTCATGAAATCAAACAATTGCTTACTGTTGCCATGAATGTTTTATTATCAGTACACACAAACCATTCGCCAAGCACGTCACTGACAGGAAGTGTTACACATGATCAGGGACTGTCCTCTGCAGAGCGTTCACAACCCAGTTGTGAGTTGGAAACTGCGCTGCTGAACTAAAATACCAGCAAAGGGTTAACGGCACTTCTTCAGCACTGATCAAAACTGCAGACACCAGACATTTTTAGATTGCTCAACATCGGTTTGAATAACTTACTGTTACAACCAATATCATTTAAAAACAATAACAGGAAGGCAGCCCATATTCTTGAAGATAATACCTGGGCATAGTCCATCCTCCAATGGAGCTGGTGGCTGCTCCCAAGGATGGAGCCATGAGGAGCCGCTTGCCCTCAGGCCATCTGGGCCTCGCCTTGCTCCCAGCTACTGGCTAGGTACAGCCCCTGGTGTGCACTCCTACAGTCACCAGTGATTTATACAACCCGTCACGATATTCCATGAAAAAAACTATTGAAATAAGAAAACAAACCAGGAGCAAAGCCCACCTCTGGTGTGAATGATGCCTATCCTGGTCTTAGTAATATTCTTACAAATATTCTGGCTTATTTTTTAGAACAGATGCATCCACAAAATGCTAAGTCCAGAGAAACTGTCACTTAACAATTTGGAGAACACTAAGAAAATTCAGCCCAATAACTTGGGTGTCTCCACAACACGAGTGATCTGTGTTTCCTGTTGCATTCGCCTGGATCACTTTTGCTTAATAGTCAAGAGAATTCTGGAAGGAAAATAATTGTTGAAGGTTCAGCTTGGGCTAAAGTACCAGATCCAGAACACAAGGCAAACACCTCCCCTAATCCTGGTTCCATTTCAATTCAGATCACTGCATTGCTGAAGTTAGAAGAAAGTTTAGGAATGTTTAAGTATCAGTGAATTTTATTTCTCTATCAATCTAAATTGTATTTTTATGCTATTCTTAAACTTCTAAATAGTATCCAGCTTCTGTATATTTCAAGCATCTGCATTAATGTACCAACACACAGAGATGGCTTTTGCTATTCAAACTACACAGCTGCTTCTCCATACGGAGCTGGGATAGTTGTGAATACACAGATTAGGAATTTGACCCACATGCAAAAGCCAATCTCAACCTGTTTGCATTTCTAGGCAAACATGAAAGCTGATAACCTTTGCCATTTGCTCAATAAAACAAAAAAAAAAAATGGAATTTTCAAGTGGTATTTTTAGGAAAAATACCATCCAGGTAACATGGAATATAATTTTACTAAATATTAAAAAGACAAAGAAGAATGTTTATCATGAAGCACTGCCAGAGATGGAGGCAGTGAAATACAGAGCCAAGAGATGCAACTGTAGCAAGATCTCTTGCTATATTCCTCTTGAAGCTCTAGAGGTGTAAACTCTGCCCTACTAATATGATCAATTCTTACTCAGTCTGAGTATTTTTAGTGAACCAAAGATTGAGTTTCTATAGTGACAGGCCAAATGATATGACTAGTGTACTTTGGTTACAACTGTCATAAATGTTTTTCATTACCAGTTACACCCAAAGAAGTCCAAGGTCCACAGATAATCCACAGCATCCTCCTGCAGTAAAGTCCTGCCCTGAACGCTGATCACTTTAGCCTGGCAGATGCCTGTTCTCAGAAGAACCAAGTACAACAGCTTCACTCTCTGCCTTAATATCCCAGGTTAGATGTTCTCAGAAACCTGAGGATGCTTCCAGGATACAGTTTAATGTCTCCAAAGCTTAGTATCTCACCAATTTCCTTGCCCCAAGGTTGAATAGCAGCTGTGCTTACCAGTACAAACAATACGTGTTCATTGTTCTACCTGACATTAATAATACACTAAAGTACTAGCAGTGCAATGGAAACTTGTTCTGCTCTAACTTGGGCTTCCAGAAGGGCTGGAAGGTCATTATGCTGGAAGCTTGATCTCAACGTCCCCTATTGCTGTGTGGCCCTCAGTGGCTCATACGTGAACTAAAGTGGGCAGTGAAGATTTTAAATACTCCTGTTCCTATTACTTTATTTATAGACAAAGCAATAATCTTTCTGCTTAGTTTCAACTGCATTGAAAGCCAGAGTTCATCTGGTAACGGTTTTCTGATACTAAATGAATGCATATTCAATGCAAGCTAACTACAGCATTCACCTTCCAATTACAGCTTGAATAGTGGTTTGTGCCTGCTAGAAAATGAATTAAAGTGGTAGGTACAAATGCCTCCATTCTAATAATTTATACACTGTCCTAGGCTATACTGAGGCACAAACTGTTTCTTACTCAACAGAAATATATTCTTAATTGCACATATAAATATTTTAAGTCTCTTGTCACATATAGTCAACTCTCATTTTAATTTCATACACTGCAGATGGGTGTAAGGATCAGCTTGTTTGTTCAAAAGGACTATAGAGGGTATGGCTGCAGGTACACTGTTATAAATGATTCAACAGTTTATTTGTGCTTTATCTTTCATTCCAAGTGATAACAAAGCAAGCCAAACTACCTGGGGAGCTCTTAAACACAGAGGAACAGCTGAAAACCCCAGTACTTCATATGGAGTGTGGGGGCAATAGACTGTGTGCTGCTTGTGCTGACACCGGTTGCATTGTGTGTCAACAGAGGTGGGGTTTATAACTATTGTGCTTCCTCTTTGAAACACAGTATAAAGGTTTACAGAGCACACACGGCTCTTCACTGCAGCTGCTCTCTGTGCGGACTGAGCTGTTCCAGTTTAGAAGACGAAGAACCCCAATGGCGTTCTCTACCAGCAGCTCCCAGTGGGGTGCAAGCACCCGCCTTCACCCTCCAGCACCCAGCATCAGCGGGTTGACCTCCCGGCAAACAACCATCCAAAGGATTCAGGCACCCAGTGTCTATGGGGGGGCTGGCGGCTATGGCACCCGCATATCCAGCAGCACCAGCTCGGGGCAAGGCTTCGGGCGCAACTTCCAGCTGAATATTAGTGACAATGATGTGCTGCTCACTGGCAATGAGAAATCAACAATGCAAAACCTAAATGACCGTTTGGCTTCGTACCTGGAAAAGGTGCGCTCGCTAGAAAGGGCGAACTCCCAGATTGAAAAGCAGATCAAGGAGTGGTATGAGAAGAACACCACAGACATAAGGCACGACTATAGCTCATACTTCAAAACCATTGAAGACCTCCAGAATAAGGTAAGATATCACACAGCCATCTCTAAATCCATGAATTGCAATTACTAGGGAGATAAATAGTAATCTACTGTAGAGAATGTACATTCCCAAACTGCAGCTCTCTCAACTATGAAAAACAAATGCTTTACTTTGTTCAGATACAAATTAGTGTCATATTTTACATAATCTATAATATCAGATACGTGCCTGCAGATGTGAGCAATCTCATACAGGAAAAATCTTTGAATTGAAATGAATTAATTCCATTTGCCTTATGAGATTTACATATTTAAATATAGTTTAGCATCTGTCAATTCCAAAGTGGGCTTGTTTTAGAAAAGAATGCCAAAGGCTCAGAAAAAAGGGGAGCTCACTACTTGAAATAGTGAATTCCTGCTATAAACAATAAAATATCCCCACAGAAGTCAACTGACAGATTTGTCAAACTATGTTTCCAATGAACTTCCTTAAATCTTCCCCTTGCACCTTTCACCAGTTCCTTTTCCTATCCTTTTAAGGCAGATTCCTTCCAAAAACCAGTTCATCCCAACCATTTTATATACCTATTCATGACAGGATAATTTGTCTTTTAAAGAACCCTAATTCCTTCTATGTACTTCAGAGGGAGCTCAGCTTAAACCTAGAATACTAACAGACAGCTAAAGTTCAGCGAGATGAAGCACAAATGCTGTATTTATTTCCAGAAATGGATCAAGTGTGCATTTATGTGCAAAGATTCATCACTTTTCAACCATCACTTTTCAGATTGGTGCTGCACAATTGGAAAATGCAAGGCTTGTTCTGGAGATTGATAATGCCAAACTGGCTGCTGATGATTTTAGACTGAAGTAAGTCCCATGATCATTTCATAAATTCTTTCATGCTTCTCTTATTCATGAAAAAGAAAAAACTTAGAGTGAAGGGTGCAGTAGCTACTGATTCATTTACACCAACAGTTGCATTTTCATGCTGACAAAACAAGCCTTATTTTACAGGTATGAGAATGAACTCCTGCTCAGGCAAAGTGTCGAGAGTGACATTAATGGACTGCTACGAGTCCGTGATGACTTGACTTTGACAGTATCTGACTTGGAGTCCCAGATTGAAAGAATGAATGAAGAACTCATCTTCCTTAAGAAGAACCATGAGGAGGTGAGAGCTGCTGAACACTGTCAGGGAGACATCTGTTTTAAGTGCATAAATAAGGTCAGACTCACTAGGAACAGGAAATCGTCCCAGTTAATTTGAAAGAATATTACACTTATGGTGGGATTCAGCTTCAGATTAGCACATCAAAATGGAGGTACCTATTCAAATATTATCTCTGTGAATGGACCTATGGCTCTATTATAATCAGCTTCCAAAATTCAGGATAGAAAGTTCCCTGTGGCTGATGCTAATACAACCCTCCTTGCTGCAGGACGTTGACAGACTGCGCAAACATGTGGGGGGCTCAGTTAACGTAGAGGTGGACGCTGCTCCAGGCATGGATCTTGCAACTATGATGGAAAATATGAGAAAGCAATATGAAGAAATGGCAGAAAAGAACCGTCAAGAAGCCAAAGAACAGTTTGAGAAGCAGGTAAGGTCGATTACTTAAACATCAGCAAGAGCCCCAGCCATGTCTAAGTGTGGTTCGCAGTCCCTCTGGTTTTGCATTTCAGACAGAAGAACTGAACCAGGAAGTAGCAATCAACATTGAACAGCTGCAAGCCCAGAGGAGAGAGGTCACCAATCGGAGACAGATCTTCCAGGGGCTGGAGCTGGAATTACAGTCCCAGCTTAACATGGTAAATGACAGAGTGTACTTGAAATAAGTACTGTGTTCAGTAGACAGTTACACGGGTAAATAAAGAAACCAAGAGGCTTTTCAATCCAAATGTTATTTTAAACACAAAAATGCATCCTCTTGAATAATACATCTCTGTTCTCTTCCTCGGCTGTAGAAAAAGGCTTTAGAAGACACTCTGGCTGAAACTGAAGCACGTTACAGTTATCAGCTAGCCCAAATACAGGAAACAGTTGCCAATTTAGAGGCCCAACTGAGGCAGCTCCGAGCTGACATGGAGGGGCAGAATAATGAGTACAGTGTATTGTTGGACATCAAGACTCGCTTGGAAATGGAGATCGCTACGTATCGCCGGCTGCTGGAAGGAGAGGACATCGGGTGAGGAAACACTCGCACTTTGTTTATCGCTTTAGGTTCATGTGACAGCAAAGAACATTGCAAATACTGTCTGCAGTCCCAGATAGCGGAAGTGTGAATCCCGACAGGATTCTGCTTGTTCAGCTGTTCTGGCCATATCTGCATGAGCTGAAGTCACAGCACTGCAGAAAGGAGCCTGCACATTAATTTCACCTGCAGCTTATACTTAAACTTAGCAGGTTTAACAGAGAAAACTCATTTAAACACCTGGTTAAATGTCTTGATGAAAGTACATTACCTGTCCTGATCAAACACACAGGATGTGTACAAGGAGGTTTCTGCAGTATGTTAGGTGCCATCTATTTATGTTCTTTAATTTACTATTTGAACAGACATTTCCAAGTGGATGTATCTACAGCAGAGGCTGAGAAAGGTATGTCATACCAACTTCCTTATCTTGTAATGGCTGCCTGTTGGAATGTTACGGAACTAAGTAGCCTGATATAAAACAAGACAATTTCAGAGCAAATAATCAACCAGTGGAATCCTACATCACGAATTGATAAACTACAGGGATTATAGAAATCCAGGTTAACAGCAAACATGTCTATTCCAGGGTAAGGCAATTCCTAGGTTTTAGGTCTACAGCTCTGTGCTAAACAGAAGCAAAACTATCAGGAGGGATAGAGAGATATTCAACACAGTGTCCACTATAGTATTTTGGGTTAGACAGAGGATGCTCAAAGGAAAAGCATTCGTGTTGTATGTACCTCAAAAGCTGACTTCACAGTAGCTGTGCACTGAAAAGGTGCCTTTATCTATTTTCTCATTGCTGGGATTACTACAGCAATGTTATTCTGTCAATGGAGATTGCATTGAATTAATTATCTGTTCAAACTCATTACCAGAGTCAAGTAAAATTAAGAAGATCAAGACAATTGTTGAAGAGGTGGTTGACGGCAAGGTTGTCTCCTCTCAGGTCAAGGAGATTGAAGAGAAAATGTAAATGACACCAGCAGAGAGGAGATGGCCTTGGAACTTCATGGAGCTGATGTCAAAACTAAAAGACCTTTAGAAAGAATCCAATCTAATTCTCCCTAAAAACCAGAAGGGTTGAAAAGCCAAACTATCACATCTCAATCTCTTTTTTTTTGCTTGTGTGTGAGTGTTAATAAAAATCAGTAAGTTACAAAGTACAAGATTTTGGGTTTACTTGCATAGTGACTAAATACCTTGATAAAACCAAACAAATCAGCGTGTTCTCAATGTGTAGCTGGTTCTAAGAAAGAGAAAACCTGAGGCATTAGGCTTTTAGTTACATTTAAAAATCTGCTCAGTAAAAACTAGAAAGTCAAATGCCTTCTAGCAGAGGTTTACCAGAGCTTTTCAAATCATCTAAATGGACTTCAGAAAAATACCAAGACAACGCTCACTGTTGGAGTTTCAAAGCACCGAAGCTGGTGACAGTCACGAGATGAAGACATGGGACAGAATCTACTGCTGTGCTCAGCAAACTGGAGACTGTCACAGGCTCGGCTCAAAGCCCAAGGAGGACTTTTCCCCTGTGTTTTCACACAGTTCACTTCATCAACCGGTGCCCTGAGTTTTCTCACACTTTCAACATATTGATAAATGAGAAGTTTTTAGAAGAGTGCTGTTATTTCTGAAATCTTGATGGACACCCCCTCAAAACAAAAGAAATTTACCAGATAGAGATGATACACTAAAATGTTAGTTTAATTGCAACCCAAAGTTTAGCAATCTGTTTTTTTTCTTATGTACCAGCAAAAAATGCATTCAAATGTTGATTCAGTGCACCTTTTCTGTACTTGAACTACCATTCTAATGTAATGCAGCTTCACTTGAGTAAAAACTGATTTTTAAATAACCACAGTGTCAATTTGCATTTCTTAATGCACTAAAATGAATAAAGAAATTGAAGAAGCCTATTTATTGTTTTTCACTCTCTGTGAATGTTCATATCCCCAGGGGTTAGAGCAAGCACAGGTATTTTACCAATAAGACTGTATTTTGTCTTGCAGTTTAGCAGTGAAAGGACCTCTCGGTTCACCAGCTCAGTTCAACCTTCCCACCACACCTGCATGTCCCCTATTCCGTGTGGGCAGGTCCCTGTTGCCTCACCCAGCTCCTCACTCCAAGGACTCCACACTTTCCTCTTGACAACGTAAACACAAAAACCTCCTTCCTTTGAAATCTCACCTGCCCAGTGTGTTATTTACTGTACAGAAACACCTGCCAAAGGAAATAATGCTTTGCTTTCACTCTCCTGAGTCACTAAAACCGGGCTATCAATTTACTTCTACATAAATGCTTTACTTAAACCTTTGATCTACTGCTCATAATGCATTTCTGCCCAAAAAGCACCCGTGCTCTGGATGGGGATGAACTGAAATGAAAACACTTCAGTTGACAAATGCATTGATATAATTAAGCCAGGACAATGAAAAAGCAATTCTCTGTTTACCAAAATAACTTCAAACGAAAGGTATATTGGTTCTGAAGGGTTTCCATGCCTAAACCTTCACCCAGAAGAGCTGTATTTGAACTTTAGATTTATATTATAAAAAGCACAAAATACAGAAATAATTTGCCTGAGTTTGGGATTACAACAAACTATTCAGAAGGAACAATGGGAAGTTCCCAGCTCAGACGTGTGAACTGTTGGTACAGGCTCTGTATATTACACAGAGACATTTCCATGATGACAGGTTTAGTGCAGAAAACACAAATTAACTTGGGTATAATCAAGTCTATTTTTGTTTTCATATTAACGATCAATCTGCAGACCACATGCCTTATCACACACTTCTGCTCATCACTTTTCTTCCTTCTTATCAAACATTCAGGGAGCACCAATGTGGCAGAGATTCATGTCAGGAACGTATTATGACTAGAAAAGCATTTCTGACATGCACACTGGCAAGGATGATATGAAAGGGATCACACCACTGGCTTAAGCTTACTCCTGGAATAACAGCCCCAAACCAAGAAAGTAATGAATATGTAATGCCAAAAACATTACTTAGGAAGGCTTTAAATGTGAAAATTTTACCCTCCATTGCACATGGCAAAACACGATCATGATATCTTTGCTCTCCTCCACCCATTTCCCCTCACACAGCAAACACCTGGAGGGCACCAGACTTCCACTCCCATTGGCAATTTAGATTGTCACGTATCATTTAGTTTGGCCAGGACACATTAAACTGACTTCCCCTCCAAGTGAGGGGGGGAGAGAGAAAGAATTCAAGCTCTTCCTAAAAGGCGGGGACTACTCCTGAAACACCCACTGCTTTCCTATATAAAGGTGCAAGTGTCCTCCAATGTACCTTGCTACACACTGTGTGCTTCACCCAGCAGAGCAAAGCACCTCAAGCACCATGGCCCTTTCTGTGCGCACAAGCGGCGCATCCCGGCAGTTCTCTTCTCGGAGCGGACTTGGCGGGGGATCTCTGCGAATGTCTGGTTCTAGTGGTGGAGCAGGCTTCGGCAGCAGCGGGCTTGGGTTTGGTGGTGGAGCTGGTGGAGGCTTTGGTGCTGCTTCTATGCTTGGCTCAGGCTCTGGCTTCAGTGGGGGTTTTGCGAGTAGCTCAGGTGGAGGCTTTGGGAGCAGCTTAACCAGCGGCTTTGGTGGAGGCTTTGGTAGTGGTTTAGGTGGTAGCTATGGCAGTGGCTTAGGCAGTGCTTTTGGTGGGGGGTTAGGAAGTGGCTTTGGTAGTGGTTCAGGATCTGGTTTTGGAGGGGGGTTTGGTGGTGCTGGTGTTGGGGATGGCGGCCTTCTTTCTGGCTCAAAAAAAGAAACAATGCAGAACCTCAATGACCGCCTGGCTGCTTATCTGGACAAAGTACGATCTCTGGAGGACGCCAATACTGAGTTGGAGCGTAAAATCCGCGAGTGGTATGAGAAAAGTGGCCCTGGCACTGGTATCCCTGGATCTGGGAATGACTACAGTAAATATTATGCTATCATTGAAGATCTCCGAAACAAGGTAGCAAAGCCATGTACTTAATGTATCTTTACATTTGTAATTCAACTAATAATATTTTGGATAGACGTAATAAATTCCTTTCAGAAACCAAGAGGAAATTTATTCTACAGTACCAACATTTGTAATCATCTCTGTCACAATGCAGGGGTATTGTGCAGAAGGAGAAGGCAGTGATGGAATCCAGGTCTACAAGCTCTTGTAGATCCCAAAGTCTAAACGTGTGTTTAGGATGGCAGTTGTGTAAAGAGCTATCCTGAGCTGCAAAGCCATTGGGCTAGAGAAGCATTCCCTGAACATTCTTTGTATTCCAGATCATCAATGCAACTATTGACAATGCAAGAATCATTCTGCAGGTCGATAATGCCAGACTGGCTGCCGATGATTTCAGACTCAAGTAAGTATGTCTTGATATTACAAAAACTTACTAATATTTTAAGGAAATCATTATTTTGTAATTAAAAATCTTTTTTCCTTGTAGAATACTTTCACATAACTCTTAAACAATATTGTAATAATTAAGTGTATTAAGATTTCATATTAAAAGCTATAGAAGTAAATAGCAATACTTTGCATTTGACCTCATTAACCACATAAAAAATCATATTTAATTGCTGTGCTTCCAGGTATGAAAACGAGGTGGCTCTTCGCCAGAGCGTGGAAGCTGACATCAATGGTCTGCGCAGAGTTCTTGATGAGCTGACCTTGACAAGAGCCGATCTGGAGATGCAGATTGAAAGCCTGAATGAAGAACTGGCTTATCTCAAGAAGAACCATGAAGAGGTACTTTCTTTTTCTTTGTGAATTGTAACAAGCCAGATGGAATTGTGAAACGCCAAATTATTCCCTTATTTATGCCAGTGGGAATTACCCTGGTTTCATTATTTGTTTGCTGCTCTTTTATGTTTACTAAGTCAAAGAGCGCAAGAAATATGCACACAACCTTCAGAATCTTGTTGAAACAGAATTATATCACATATATCTCTTTACATATATTTTTGGTAGAACTATTATCTTAGTAACATAAATTTTTTGTTATTTTTAATCTCTCCAGGAGCTCCAAGGCATCCAAAGCAGTGCATTTGGCCAAGTCAGTGTTGAAATGGATGCTGCTCCGGGAACTGACCTGACCAAGCTTTTGAATGACATGAGGGGACAGTATGAAGTCATTGCGGAGCAAAATCGTAAAGAGGCTGAAGCATGGTTCAATGAAAAAGTAACCACCAGAGATAGCAAATCCAGTGAAATGCATGTCCAAATGAGCTAAAGATTTGGAACAGTAAAATTACACTGTTCTTCCTTGTCATTTCAGAGCGGGGAATTGAAAAGGGAAATCTCCACCAACACTGAGCAGCTTCAGTCAGGAAAGAGTGAGATCACAGATCTGAAACGGACTCTCCAGAGCTTGGAAATTGAATTACAATCTCAGCTTGCCATGGTATGTTTTAAGGAAGCTGCTAGCTAGACAGAGTACATGTTCCATCTTCAAAGGTGTCAGATCTTACACTCTTCTACAGGATTTAAGACTTGTATTTATTTTCTATTAAAGCCTGCCTTCTTTTAGTTCCTAAATAGCAGTAGTATCTATAATTGGATTGCAAGTAGCATGCTATAAAGCAGATAAACTTTTATGTTCATATTCAGTGAGCCAGCAAAGGCAAGTTTTCAAACTGATATTTCAAAGAAAAAAGACACCAAAATCTCTAAGTAATGAGGTTGTGCTGCTCCCATTAAACTACTGCACTTGTTTTTGTCTTTGTAAAGAATGTTTTCCTCAAAGATTATTTAATATTCTCCTACACAGAAAAAATCCCTTGAAGACACTTTAGCAGAAACAGAAGGAGGTTACTGTGCCCAGCTTTCACAAATGCAGCTTCAGATTGGGAACCTAGAGTCTCAGGTGTTCCAGGTTCGGGCTGATATGGAGCGCCAGAACGCAGAGTATCAACAACTCCTGGACATCAAGAGTCGCCTGGAAATGGAGATTGAAACCTATCGCCGCTTGCTGGATGGCGAGTTTGTGTAAGTAACTCCTTTACATTAAATCATAGAAACATAGAATAGTTTGGGTTGAAAGGGACCTTCAAAGGTCATCTAGCCCAACTCCTTAGCAGGTGCCATTTATCCATTATATTTCCTGCAGCAATATCCTTTCAGGACAAAAAAGGTAAAACCAGGGGGCACATTCACCAAAAGACAGTAAAGCACATCCACTGCTTCTGAAATGACACAGATGCCCTCTGACTGGGCAGAATGAACCATTCTGCTCAGTATTTGAAATAAACCACCAGTGCCAACGTGAAAATCTCTCCTGACCTGACAAACATGCTGCAGTATTGTGTGTCTCTGTTTCACTTTCAGGAGCTCAGGACAGGGAGTTACATTTGAAAGCTCATCCTTGACAGGGTGCAAATCTCAAACCCAATCACTGGATTCTTCTCAGGGTAGGTAGAACTTGATTAAATTAAACTGCTTCTAAAGTCATTCAAATAAATAAAATAATACATGCTATTCCGTTTAAGTACATCAGAGAGTTTGTGGTAACAAGAAGCCACCTTGAAAGGAAAAGGCTGTAACTGTTCACGTATGTGTGCTGCTCTGGTTTAGCATCTTTCACACTTTGAGAAATATTTGTTTTATTTTGTTTATGATGTTTAGATCCTAGCAAAACTAGAAAGATCAAGACAATTGTCGAAGAGGTGGTAGATGGAAAAGTTGTTGCATCCCATGTTAAGGAAGTTGAAGAGAAGGTATAAGGCACAATCTGCTACTGCGAAAGATCCATTCACTCCATGTTTTTGCAAAGACAAAATGGATAAATGATTTTGTTCTTATGTATGAAGTGATAAAAAATAGATTGGCGTTTTACTAAGATTCTTTCACATAACACAAAGCCTGCAGCACTGTCATTCTTAGCCACCACGCAATGTATTTTCTGCTTCAGCCTATTGGTGTGACCTGTTGTATTTTCACAGTGCTCTTTAAATATATTATCAATTCTTTGCTCAATAACTGGACATATGGAGCACACATCAGGCATTTAATGAGATGGGCTTTTTAATCATTTTTAGCAATTAATATACAAATTAATTTTGCTATTCTAACCTCATTTTCCATTTTTCTTGACTAATAAAAAGGACGCAACAAGCTTTAACATATTAGTCTCCCTTTATTTTTCACTTAGGACTGCTGCCCCTGATCTGTATTTCCCATTCCATTGGGTATCTTGCTTGACCCCACCATGTGTATGCTACAGCACTCCCCGAGAACTTAAAGAAATTAATCCAGTGCTAGAACACAGACACGTTAAAGAAACCCTGTTTAAATGTGGGACTAAAGGCATGCTTACAGTCTAAAGGTATCAGTTTCAGAGAAGGTTTTGCAATAGGCCAGGCAGAAGAAAGGGGATGGTGGGTTTCCATGTCCCCGGGTGCCACCTGGTGGGAGCACAACATGATCTCGGAAACCCTGATGGGCTTCCCGATGACAAATACAAATAACTACGTAAAAGAATCTCATCCAAAACAAAACTATGAACCAAAATATAATTCCCTTGCAACGTGCACCTGAGCCTTTGTGCTTAAGCCAAAATGTCGATTTTTGTGTGATTCTCAGGTAAAACAAAGAAGTTCCTGTGGCCTCTGACACGCAGATACAAACAATACAAACATTTTGCACATTCTACCACATTCCTTAAAGGCTTGACCCAAAGCAGAGGTTTAACGGGAGCACAGTTTTCATGCTGTGCTTCCATTCTGCCTTTTGTAAACCCCACTGGTGGCAGGTTTACTGCTTCCTGCTGCAAACCAATAAAAACCAACGTCATCAAGACAACAATCAAAGAACAACTTCACAGCAATCCCAGCTGCAATCCCAGAGTACGATTAGAGAGAAATTTTAAGACTAGAGACTGAAGAACATTCTTTCTCTTCCTAAAACAGGACAGTATTAATCATGTTTCTTTTCTACCCATATTTTTTTCCCCTATGTGAAAAACCTGAAGCCATATCATCTTCCCTCTTATTGACAGCATCTCCATTTTGAGGAGAAAAACATGTCCCTTTTATCGTCTTCTTCCAAACACATTTATACTTTCAGAAATATGAAATAAAGTACATACCTCAAGGACCGTGACTGTGATTGCTGTGAAATCATGATTCTCTATACCAGTCAATGTATATTTCCACTGAATAATCTTGTCATTTACTACACATACATTAATCCCAAATTTGACATCTGGAGTGCAGATTCCATGTGTGTAAAATCCAGAAACCACTCAAGCTCATTTTGTGAGAAAGCAACAACGGTGAACCAAAGCAGCCTGCAATCACTATTGCATTAGCACACTGTACCGCAGGATCCAAACAACTCTTGCATATGAACTCTAAAGTTAAGTAAAATCCAACGCCTATAACAAAATATGAACATTGAAGTAGCTAAAATTCAAAATTACATCAATACCAATAAAGATGGATGCTTGCACCCACCTACCTTTAGCCTTCAAGATCTCGTCGGTGATGAGTTTCAGCTGAGATTCACATTAGCATGAAGAAAATCAGATTTCCCTAACACACAAAACCAAGGCTGCTTTTCCATGTAACACTTTACTATTGTGGAAAGCCACTAAGCACAAAACTGTCTACAGATCTCTCCTGAACATCCCAGTAATAACAACATTGTGCAGAATAAAAGACAAGACAGAAGCAGCTCCAGAGTGATGCATGTTGTTTGTGATAAACTCTTCATTTCATTGTCATTATTAGCTTAGTTTTGGAAGTCAGATTACCCCTGAACTTTGCTGGCTGAAAATGGATGAAGATAAACCCATTGCCTCCTGGCTAACTGCACTGATAAAGCTGACTGGACAGAAGAGGAAAGACACAGATTAAGACACAGGATTGTAAAACCCTTGATAACTTCTAAATTAGGGAAGAATTCCCATAGCTGCCTAGAGAAACCATCAATATCTGCAGTAAGGGATGGGTATTTGAAAGGCAGCTAAACCCACCTGTCTAGTAATAGATGTTACCTTCTCCTCTGGTTATCTATTTAATTTACTTTGCATCATTTAGATGAGAATACTCAGCTCTGGGTTACTTCTGCCTTACAAGACCAAACACGGTAATAAACATAGTTCACTTTCAAGAATTTCTCCTGGTATTTCCACTTCAAAATCTCTTTCCAGACAAGAAACAACAACAAAAGCAAACTGCTTTGTAGCCTGAGCTTTAAAAAACTTACTCATTGTACAAATGTCATGATTTACAGAGCATTCAATGAAGTTACTTCAAAGTTCTCCCCTCTACTCCTACTCAGTGACGCAGAGAGCGATTCCAGCCCCCTCATTTTCCCGGAAAAGTTAAAATGTCAAGTGCTGGTTAAAATGTCTGATTTGCCTTTTTATTAATCTCCATTCCTGGAAAAAGTAATTGCCTTATCTCGAAGGAAACCATGTACTGAGAACAGGTGAACATCAAAGCCAAGTGGAAACTTACCCAAAACTTCTGAGTGGGCCTGGCTTCGAGCCACAAAGCAAAACCATGAACCAAGCAGCATCATTTAAAACACCCTCACAGCCTATGCTTACACGGAACTTGTTCCAAGCATCTGTTCTTTTCAACTTTTTCTCCATTTTAATACTGTCACCCGAGCAAAAGCAGCTCTACAATTTACTCCAGATATATTTTCAGAATGTAAGCATATGCAGAAAGTTACTACTAAACATTTGAGTGACACAAATGACTCAATAGCTTATTTCACTACTACGAAGACATACAAACCATGATTTATGTTTAGTTCATATCTGTAGGAAATGCTAACAAAACTGCTGGAATAAAGGTCACATTAAAAGGCTGCTGTAGTCTGGTCTGCCCTGTCTACCCCCCTCAATGAATGAAACGTGCAAAAGCAGTTGCTAAACCATGTGAGCACAGAAGAAACAGTGTAAATCCAATCTTCATGAGGGTTAGGGGAAGAAGCGCATGGGAAACACAGAATGGCTGAAACTTTTCTCACCATCTCCTCTGGAAGTTCCATCAAGTAGAACTTATTAACTGATAAGCTCTTTTATGGGAATGCTACCCCATTGTTCACCCCTTTAACAGAATCCTAGTGATCAACTGCACAGCGGCAAAATCCTGACCAGAGACATGATCTGAGGCAGGGTGCTTCAAAATCCTGGGCCACAAAAGAAACGCTCTGCCCAAAGCCAAGTACGTGAGCAGGCCTCCAACCTCTGCTCCTTGGAAAACAGCACTGAGCAAAACTCAAAAACACCAGCAGTGAGACAAAGGCTTTCTTCAGCCTGCCTTGTTCAGCTGCACCACACACAGCTCCTCAGGAAACGGCTCACCCTGGAAGAAGGCAGAACCCAGATTTTGGCAAACAGCACTGAAATGACCAATAAATGAGTAAGAAGTGCAGGTCCACACACTATTCAGGAATAGTTCTTAAGAATTAACCTGATTTTGCTATCATTTTGTGTGATACATAAGCTGCCTTGAATCAGTTATCTTAAAAAAAAAAGGAGTTATGTTGTTAATTCAATTCTGCTCTCACTGCCCAAATCCACCAGCGCCCACTCGAAAGATCCTGCTTTCAAAGTACACTACATTGCCAGATTGTACATTGTGAAAGTCTGTGTCACTGGCTTCAAACCTGTGACTCAAACCCCGGTAAAACATAAATAACAAGCGACGCTCGTCAAGGCCAGCTACTGCTCCTGTATCGCAGCAGTGACTCACTCAACCTCATGCCTAAGTCCTGTGTCAAGCTAATGGAAATAAACACACGACCCCAAAATACTAAAAGTAGTATTATTCCAACTATCTCAGGCTATGACTGGCAGCCTCATTAGTTCATATTATTTAACCATTGCAAATCCAAAGTCTCTCCAGCTTCAAAAAACCTTAGCAAAAGCGTTACAGCAGAACATGCAGCCTCTTGATGCCTTCAGAAGAGAAGCCCTTCACTGTTGAGCTGCCCACAAGTTTTAGAGGAGAAACTGCTTTGGGTTTAAGAAACTATTGTTACTCTGCCATTAGTTATGCATAGATGCCTAGTATGTTCTTAAAAATCCAAGAAAAAACACAACCCGCGCCTGTTCAGCCTGCCAGAGTAGCACTTAATTCCTAACACCAGTTAAGGAAAGTCCCCAGCGTTGACAAGTCAACTGATTTATAACACAGAACAACAAATACCCAGATAGGAACTAAAATGAATGCTTCAGATTCTTGGAAGGCTTTTATACAGCACAGAAGTACATTTCAAGAAGATACAAGATCCACCACTAAATAACTTGAACCGTCTGAATTTTACTCATTACAGAACATACTGGAAAAACCTGCAATGGAAACATTGAGCTAAGCATTTAAATCAGTAATAACACAAGGCAAGAAAAAATAACCTCTTTGGGAACTAAAGGTATATCAATTTAGAAGTTACCATTCCTAGCATTTGCTGAAGTTATTCATGGAATCACAGCATAGTTTGGGTTGGAAGGGACCTTAAAGCTCATCCAGTTCCAACCCCTGCCACGAGCAGGGACACCTTCCATTAGAGCAGGTTGAT
>JANHGB010045775.1:0-11110 GCA_026283785.1 Coracopsis vasa | reverse complement strand
CAGTGAGATGCCTGTACCTGAGCACAATGACAGCCAGTCTAAGTCTGAACTACTTATATATGCTCGAGAGGACTGTGGGGGCAGCCTTGACTTTGCCCGCTGGAAACAAGATGTTCTTAGTCCCAGGGAGCTGAAAGCAAACCTTAAACAATCACTACTGCAATGCAAAGATAAAAGAAGATTCTAAATTACACTTCAAGTTCTTATTTGCTTAAATACATGGGCTCTTCCTACTGTTTATACTCTCCTAAGCTATAATAGCTTACGTTGGTTTGATGGATTCCTGATGGTCTTATTTGTGACTGTTTTCATACCACCAAAGAAAAATGCTGTCAGTATTTTAGTCAAGCCACTTATAGAAAAGATAGTGACCAACAAAAGATTCTCATCTCAGTCCAGGTCAGCTGAAAAACAGGCAGCTAAGAAAAATAAGATCAGAACACAGGATCCTTTCACATGTGCCAGTGGACAGAGCCAAGAACAAGGAATCCTTATGCACACAAGGAAACTTTCCAGTGGTACAATACTTCGACTTCTAAGAAGACAAGCATCTTGTAGAAAGTTACTGCCTTTTTGTCTAATTTCACTGATGCATATTCTTATTTGGAGCCTAAAATGCAATCTGTCTAGTGATATTTTTTACTGAAATCTGGAGGGGGTTTTATTAAGTATCTGGTATTGCACATTACTAAAAAAAATGAAAAATAGGTGAGACCTGTTCTTACCAAACAAGGTCTTTGGGATCAGACAGCAGCTACAGTGAGCCAGGAAATGAGGAGTAATTCACAGAAAATACAGTACAGCAGACAGCCTCCACTCTTGTCCTCCCTGGTAGCTGCCAGGAAAGGTACAAGATTTTACATTGCCTGCACACTCTGTGAGCTGAGCACTGCTTGTTCATGGCAGGGGTCTGTGAATCCCCCCCCCGCAGAGAGAACCCCAGCACTTCTGGCAGCAGTTAGCTCTGGCAGAAGCATTGGTTCACCAGATCTTTGCACAGTCCAGAAAAGGAGTCAAACCCCTTGGCCATGCTGATTCCTCTCCCTCTTTGTGTCCTGCCCATAAAACCACTGAAATGCTGGGTGAGAAGGTGTTCAGGAGCCAAGCTCTTTTTCCAGTCTTCAACACTGGATCAGGTCACCCAAGGCTTGCTCTCGCTGAGTCTCAAAACCCCTCAAGGATGGAAATCCTGTAACATTTCCAGTAATGTGCTCAATGGTGCACAACTGCCCAGTGAAGCCAGTTCAGCGGCACTGTCACCAGCACGGGGTACTGCTGGGAAGCTGCTCTCTTCCCTTTTGTGGCTGCACTTTCATGCTGCGCAGCTGTAATTTTGTCCTTTGCTTTGTATCTCTTAACCTCGTACTTGTAAGGTTATAAAACCCCCCAGTTAGAGTACAACAACAACAACATAAAGACATTGCATATGTTCATTTCGGCACATCATTTATCAATCCCGCTGTGAAAGTCACAGACCTTTGCTTTCTCGAAGCTGCCTTTAGAAGGGTCTGCGAACCCCCGGCCCCCCCAGCGCTCCCCAGAAGCCCGGCTCTGCCGCTTTAAGACCCGCCACGGGCGGGGAGGCCCGGGCAGCGGCGGGGGGGAGCGGAGCTGCCCCGACGGCTCCCGGCGAGGGGGACTCGCTCCCCACCGGGGATCAGATGAAGGCCATCACCTCAGCGAGGACCCAGGTAATGCCTCCACACAGCCATACGCCCTCCAGAGCAAGGAGCCGTCCCCGCTCTGTACAGTTCCTCCCTCAGCCTCTCGGAGGTACAGTATTTCCTTTTCAATGCAGCATATTGCCGGGGAAGGGTTGTGCTTTTACCGCAGTAGGATGTGAACTAGAAGACAGGGATGCAGATTTTGCTCAGGGTATGAAATTCACACTGAACGAGTGCCGTGCAATTCATCTAGCTGGTTTTCTGTACCTGCAGCAGTGATACTGTTGTGATTTAAAAAATGATGACATATGCTGTAGCATGGTAACCTCTAGCACCACGGAGGTATCCCAGAGGAAGAGAACCATGCAAATCAAAGGCAATGTGGAGAATTCATGTATATACAGACAACTTACTGGTTTTAGCACCTATATTAAAGCAAACTGTATCTGTTCAGGGAACACTATTTTATAGTGTTCACAGTAAAACTGTGTTATACTCCTTGGCAAATAGTCGGTTATTTCATGCAGACTGATTCAATGTTCTCAACACACAAGGCTGCTATTGCAGATTTACAAACAAAACACCTCTAAAACCCAACTGAAATTGGAAGTAAAACGGCCAAACACTTTTTGACCATCAAGCATTAAGAAATCCAGGGTGAAAATTAGGTATTATATCACCTTGCTTTACTTTTTGGGTATTGCAGAAATCCTGGAGGTTTATTTTAATCCCAGGCCTGGCGGCTGCTGCTGCAGTCAGAGTGATCCCCACAGCAATGCAATGGCTGTAAACTAGACAGCTAAACCAAGTTTGCATTTGTGTTTAGCACAAAGCAGCCAATGTGTATTCATATAATCTTGTCACATCAGTTCTGCAGTACCCAGGCAAAAAAGGGTAAGCAAAGAGTAAGCAAAGAGTATCCAGTGTTCACTTGTGGATTAGCCAAATCTAGATTCTTCACCAAAACAATGGCATGGTAAAAACACAGTGCATCAGTATGTTATGGGGGTAAAATAAACTTATTTTACTTGTGTTATAAGACCTGAACTAAAGAGTTGATGGCATCGTAAGAACCTACATAAAGCAGTAAAATATGCAGAAGAGCATGTTTTGTTTCAAGTGCTTACAGCCTCTTCACCACTTGCAGTAAAACTCAGAACTGACAATCTCAAACCTCATCAATGACTAGGTCAGGCAACACAATGATCATGAAAGCCCTCCGAAGGGCTCCTGCTCTATAAAGCTGTTCTTTCCAACTAAATATTGTTATGTATCTATTTTATTTTCATTATTTGAATATATTTTTTAATATTATCATCTTTCTTTTGCATCTGCTGTAGACAGAAGAAGCTACAATTAAAAGAATGGACAAAGATGCAGAAGCATTAAAGGCAGCCCGAGCAGAGCTCTGTGAAGCGAGGCGGCAGTGGCACCACATGCAGATCGAGATCGAATCTCTCCACGCTGTGGTAAGCATCATAACATGAAACTTGAAATCTGAAAAAAATACCTCTTTTTTCTTGGTGTAAACTACATCACAATTCAGTTTCTGTAACAATCATGTCCACTATACTGCAGAAATAGAACACACACAGAAACACGCAGCTTTGGGGTGTACTTTCAGCTTGTCACACAGAGCCTGAACTAGCAACAATCCAGTTGTATGTTCACGTGCCACTTGACAGACACGTGTTTGTGTGTTTTCATGCCAGCCAAACATAGATTTGCATGATGCTCAGTTCTCAAGCTCCCAGTCACTCTGCCTAACCAATTCACATCAGGTTTAGAACTAGTTTTAAATGTGTGGGCCACATCTATCAATTCATTCATGATAAAGTATGGCAGCAATTTACTGAATTCAGTAATACAGACAAGCTACAAGAGCACAGAGGCTGTCCAGGTTTCACACAGTGCTCACCTGAATATTGTTTTAACCATACAGGTAAAACCAAAGCTCTGTAAAATCAGTGGCAGTGGGTTGCTGGTACAACAGCAGACTACATTTACTCTTTTGTATTCAATCTTATTATAGATTTTACTGGAAAAATTCTCAGTAAAAGTATTATCTTGAAAGCTTTACTTTTTTCCTGCAGAATATTCTTCAAAACTGATGTAAAAATACACAGATTGCTAAGGAAAAGTCCATATAGCATCTTTTCACATATAAACCTTAAAATTTTAAAGAGTTAAATTTCACAGGAAAGGGGTTTGGAACGTTCACTGCGTGCCACAGAGCAGCAGTACCATATGCAACTACAAAACTTGGAATCTGAGGTTGAATGCTTGGAGAAAGAGCTACTGGAAATGAGAAGAGGTATTGAGAAACAGCTTCAGGCACACGAAATTCTCCTGAACACCAGGATGAAACTGGAGGAAGAAATAGCAACATATCGCAGTCTGCTGGAGCAAGAAGAGAACAGGTACTTGTTCAGAGAAAAAGTACTCAAACTGATCTTCCATTTCAGAACTTCTCATTGAAATAATCAGCAGAATTGTAAATACATGAACCAATCATTACAAAACTACACTATAAAATCCTTAGAAATGGCTTCATTGTTGCTTTCACGCTTCCTGGAGCTCAGAGCACCTCCACAGTGCACTGCAGGTAACAGCGTGCTCAGCACATCCTGACTCGAGGCACTGCACGCTGCTGTACACTTTGTAGCCCATGAGCTGCCTACTGTAGGCTCTGTTTGCCTCAGAGTGTTGATGAAGCAAGTCCACACACATGAAGTTCTGAGAGAGGAGTTCATGTCTCATCACGTCACAGATGTCCATTCGCACGTGGAGTTCATGCTACTCAGCATCACTCAAAGCATGTGAAGGCACACATTAGGATCTGCCTCCTAGTGCCATTTTGCTTTGATGGTAGCTCCTCCTGTCTGCCCTTTCCCCACCACACGCATACCACTCTTTCGGAAGGCAGACACAAGAGAGGCAGCAATGTAGATGTAAACAACAAGGAGGATAGGGAAAAGGCAAAATGCTTAAAACAGCACATTTCACATTCAGCAGCAGAATCTTAACAAAATGAGATACACAGTTCTGAAATCTTTCAGTCCTTCCCACAGCAAACAGAGAGTTTCAGTCCAGGAACCTCACTCACACTTTTGCCTAAAAAGATTCCAAACAGGGCAGTCAGTTTGAAATGTAATGCTTACAACTGTGAAAATACACACAACTCAGTACCAATACTAAGAAATAACTCTTCCTAGCACACAACAAACTAAAAACTGTTTGAAAATAACAATGAAATTGCATAGATATCTGCAGTCACTTTCTTCAATTCTCTACTCAGAATGAGAAATCCCAACAAATACTTACTTCACTCAAACACAACTTCTCAGGGCTCTCATATTTTTACATTTTTCATAGCAATTCATATAATAAGCGTTGGGTTAAAGTCACTCAGTATTATTAGGAGACTGTCATGATTTTTCTTTCTGCAGGTTTCGCTGCTGTACAACTGAGCAGAAGGACGACAAAAAGCCCACCACCAGCAAGATTGCCTTTACACTGCCTGCAAGTGAGTTTTTAGACACTTTCCCCTTAAGGAATTATGGCCCTAAAGGAAGTTACTCACTACTAACAAATGATGGGATATTACAACAGGATCTTCTTCCAATGCAGCAGGATGAAAAACACCTCTAGGTCCTGCAGCCTGCCCAGTGTATCTATGATTTCTTACAGGTGATGTAAAGAAGCATGAAACTGAGAAGGTGGAAGTGCTGACAAAACAAGCAATCCTAGATGGAAACATTACAAAGGGAAGCGCTGAAGCTCATGGCACTGTACAGTAAGATAAACATGAGTTTAACAGAATAACAATTGAAAATAAATGGTGGGCAGTAGCTCTGACTTGTCCTTTACTTAGTAGCTGCTGTATCACAACATACAGCCAAGAAGCTCTAGAAGAGCAGTGATTGTTCTTGAAGGTGTAATGAACGGCATGTTTTAACGATACATTAAATTTTAAAGTTCTTTTTATTGGCATTTACTTCCTAAGTTAACAATATCATGATGATGCTTCCGATCTGTAATTTGTATTTCTGCTAAGAATGAAACTATAATAATTCATCTAGTTAAGCCTAAAAGCAAAAGAGTCCAGACCATGTTCTCAAAGTCCCTCTGGGGCATGTTTATGCACATGAATTCAGGCTTGGCTGCTCTGACTTGCTATTTGGAAACTCCTACATTTCACCAGTTACCAAACGGGGAAGAGAGAGCTTGGCTTCTAAGTGGCATGTGAAGGGCTGTTACTATGTGCTATTCACCTTAAATTACTTTAATAGTTTGCTTCATCAGGTTTTTTTCCCCTGCTGCTCTTTAAGCTCTTCTGCAGACTTGCATTTAACATTAGATTTAAAGCTAACTGTGGTGTCCTGTGTCACCAACGCTTAACTGTGATCAGCTGCTGAAAACATGTGGAAATTCAGATTAAAAAATAATGCCTGCATGCACACTCCCATGCTGAAGCCCATTCTCATACACCAGCTTTGATCACCTTAGACTTGCAGATTTTAACGTAGATCTGCATTCTGAGGTTTGGATCTGAACTACATTTTTCTCCTCCCTATTTTGAAGGCTTTCAGATGCAGGAATTCTGCCCACTATAATACAGAAGTTTCTTGCAGAGCTTTTGAGCTTAGATTCCAAACTTTCTCCTTGGAAACAAACTGCCTCATGTGTTTGGAGCAGTGAGTTTGTATCCATGCCTACTTAAAAGTACAAACCCAAGAATATAATGAACCCTCACCCTTTACTTGGCTTTGCTGGAGAGTGAAACCTGTGAAAAAAACAAAAATTCCAGTGTCTCACTACCCATCTAAAATAACCTGACACTTCATTATGCAATTTCAGCAGCCCTGAAGATGGAGAATTCATATTGCTTAAAGGATCATAAATACATTTGCTCTGTTGTTTCAGGACAGAAAAAGTGGATGAAGTCATTAAAGAATGGGAAGGTTCTTTCTTTAAGGACAACCCTCACTTAAGGAAAAAGTCTGTTTCATTGCGCTTTGATCTCCACCTGGCAGCAACTGATGAAGGATGTTTACACACTAAAAAGAAAACTCTTCCCGACATTGAAGTCAGGCTGGTAATGAGGAGATCTTGCAGTATTCCTTCCATCAAACCTTAACTGATAGCAGATTAACCCAAAGTTCATTTCCAACAGGCTCTGGAAATATAGATGGACTTACACAGCCTGTATCCTGCTACAACCACAAATCTTACTAAGTACTTTGATTAATACAATAAAACCATACAAGTCTTTTAAAAGAAAGGGAGAAGAGCAAGGGAGTTAAGATTCCAAGAAGCATAACTTCTGCTAGTTTTATACTCTGGGTGCAGCAGTTCAGAGAAGGCCACGAGGATGATCAGCGGCAGGAGCACCTCCCGTATGACGACAGGCTGACAAGTTGGGGCTGTTCAGCCTGGAGAAGAGAAGCTGTGTGGAGACCTCATAGCAGCTTCCAGTATCTAAAGCCAGCCTACAAGGATTCTGGAGAGGGACTTCATCAGGAACTGTAGTGACAGGACAAGGAGTGATGGGTTTAAACTTAAACAGGGGAAGTTCAGGTTAGATATAAGGAAGAAATTCTTCCCTGAGTGTGGTGAGGCACTGGCACAGGGTGCCCAGAGAAGCTGTGGCTGCCACATCCCTGCCAGTATTCAAGGCCAGGTTGGACAGAGCCTTTAGAGACATGGTCTAGAGTGAGGCATCCATGCCCATGGTAGGGAGTGGAACTTGATGATCTTAAGGTCCTTTCCAACCCAAACCATTCTGTGATTCTGTGATTCTATGATTATTGCTGTTTTGTAGAATTTCACCAAATATTGCAAAAATTAAATTGCAACTTTATACTTTAACATATTCTGCCTTTGTAAAAGAGAACTTATTTTCTCTTTCTGGAAATGAGAAATGCGTATTTCATTCTCTTAATTATTCAGTATTGCCTACATAGAATGACTGATGAATCCTTGTAATGATTTATATCACGACTGTCATACTTCTTGAAATATATTTTAAAATAACACTTTCTAACAGCATAAATGGCATAAAAAGATGCTCTTAAAAACTATTAACAAAGAATTTTCTTTTGGAAGTGGCTGGTATTTTTAAATTGATTTTTAAGGCAACAACTGAGCTAAAATGTCTTTCCATTATGTGATTATACACATATTTTTAAAAGCATTGTTACAAACCAACAACATTTGAGTCATATTACTCCACTGGTTTTGAAGCAGCAATTTCCACTGAAAATCAACCAGTCTCTTCTGTGTCCACACGTATCTGTACAACTTTCTTAACCATACTAAGTCAGATTTTCCTCTTTAATTATTCAAATATAAGGAGACAACCCATCATTTCAGTGCTATTTAATTAATTTTGTTTCTTATAACAATGGAATCTTCAACAAATTCCTCTTCTGACAGATATTATATGTAAGTTTTGCTCTTGATCTAGTACATGTAACAAGTCACTATTATTCCAGAGTACAGCTACTATTCCTTCAAATTAAATGGACAAAATAAGGGCTACATATTCAAAGTAAAATTCTGCCATACCCATTAAGTATTCTCCACTCCTACATAAAGGAGCAAGTACAAAGTACAGTAGATGATCTGGCATCTGTACACAGAAAAAACACAAACTCAAGACATATTTCTTTATAATGTTTTGAAACAAATTTCCAACAAAAATTCAAGTAAAATTGTATTCAGAATGATTGTTTATGTGGATTTTGAAGAGGCATGGATGTCACCAACTCACCCAACTCACTGGGACTGAAGGGGCTTAGAATCTAGAGAGGCCACGTACTGGATTTGCTGGATTCACAGCAGCATGTGAGGGATTAATTAAAATGACAGTATTTGCCTTATTACTCACGGCATGTGTTATGAACACTGATACTACAAATTCCTTCAGTGATAATTTATGCTTCTATCTTTTGTTAATGATAAGAACAATGTATTTGTATCTTCAACAGTTCTAGATCTGCTGTATGAAGCTGACTGTTTATCATTAACCTTAATACTGATCTGGTGTTATTAATACTTGAGTAATTGGCAACCTGAATGTATTCGCCTGCTCTAGTATTTTCACTATGCAGCTTTTTTTTGTGCTTATACTCTGTACGTTTTACAGTACTTGAATTTAAACTAAGTTTTAATTGCTTTAAGGCACTTTAAACAGGGATACAAATTTACCAAAGTAAATGATATTCCTACAATAAAAAAAGTATTAAAATTGAGTTTGCCCAAGCATATTGTGTGAGCTTTAATTTGCATACCTTAAAGGGAAAGAAGTAACGGAGAAATATAAAATAAAAGCTGTAGATAAGAAAATCTGCAGCACTGCAACCAAGTGTTTCCTAAGTTCTTCTCTACAATTAGGGAAACTCAAATCCCCTAAGACTCTTTATCGTAACATGTGAGTGTCCTGCTATAAAAAGTACTCTTTTCCTGTAAATCCCATAACCCTGCCTACATCTCAAGTCCTCTGCATAGGAAAAAGTATTCACAGTAACACTCACCCTGATCTTAGGTCACATTAAAGCTGAATTAAAATAATACAGCACTGAAGATGGATAATATGTCAAAGAATTCTTCGGTTCTGTACTGCCAATTCAACTCAGAGCAGCTGAGCTATTGCCATCTCATACCTCCAGACATCTGGCATGAAAGTGAGTTTCACTGTCTCAACCTACTTTCCAATCAATGTATGGCCTCATTACAAAGCTGCTGTAATTAAAACAGCTGGAGAAGAGCCAACTATTTCCAGTCCCCTGGTTCATATGATGCAGTATAAACAATCCCATTAAATCCATGAAACTACTTGTTATACAGAGTTTTTAAAAGCGTACTCAGGCAAAACCTCTCACTATCACAATGTGGAAAGCAGGCAAACAGCAAAGCAAAAAAATCCAACCACAAAACAAAGGAAGGAATACTCTGTTGGCTTCGAAAGCACACAGAATGATTCAGAACCTTTAGCATGGAAAGTGAGAGTCAGTAGCATACTTGAAAACCATGTTTCAACAAGCTGTGCAAATTTAGAGTGTGTTTTAACACTACCAATGTTAAATGCATTTTAACACCATCAACAAAACCACATTATCAATAAACTAGAGATTAGTGTGGGAAGCGGTCAAAACCAGGCTGAAAAACAAGTTATTTTTCAGCTCTTAATAAGTATTTTCTCACCTTTTCTTTACAAATATTCTGCCCGGGTGAAACTGGTCGACTGAAGATGGGTTGGCAGCATGAGGAATTTCTTTTATTCTTATTTTAATTATCAAATTGAAGCCACACATTATTCTACTGCATGTCAACAAATTCCCATTGTGGCCACAGACACCGCACTGTTAGCAGGGCAGAGCTCTTGTCTCTTTACTTGTCCATAAAAAATATACTTATTTAAAAATGGAAGGAAATTGGGCTAAAAGAACTGCAGGCATCAAGGAGAAATGGGCCTAACTCGCAGCAATGTGGTTATCACTTCAGTTAGTTTTTCTTCTTTTCATCTTTTACCGTCCTTTTGGGTTAAGTAGGGATCACCCATTTGAGCCATATCAGTCATATGACAGCATTTCAATGCCAAACTTTACTTCTTTATACTTAATTCAGTCACTTTCACGATTTTCACTGTATAAAAGACTCCTATCCTGAATGCTGAGGTCTGAAATTCTTCACCTTCCTCACATGGTGTTCCGCAGTTTGGATGTGCAAGCTTTTTGATCACTGCATGCGAGACCTTCACAAGCTTCTGCCAGAAACTGTTCTGGATAACCCCACTGCTCCCAGTTTGCTGTAACTCGTCATCCTCTGAGGCCCAGCAGCTGCTTGGGTGGCTCAGCCTCATTTAGTTTGAAATTGACCAGCAAACTACACAGATTTATCGCGTCTCTGGCGCATCCTGCACGATCAGCCTTCCTCTCCTCACACCCCGCCGCCGCTCTCCCGCCTCCTCGGTATCCAGCTCCCATTCAGCTTCTTTTCTCAGAGCTGCCGTTCCCAAACCACCATTTTCAGCTCCGCGCCGCCTACCTGACACAGGCAAAGCGTCCCAAGGCCTGCCTAGACCCTTCACCTCACTCCCTGCCCGCCTCTGCGGGTATCACCTGCGGGTCTAACGCCGCAGCGATGCTCCAAGGGCGCTCCCGCAGCCCCGGACTCGACGCCTCAGGGCGCTATCGCGCGCTCCCTCATGAGCGAAAAAAAGGCGCCAAACACCACCTGCCAATGGCCCCTCCCCGGCTGCTTGTTCGCTGCCGCAGATTCGCCACCGGAGGCCGCGCTGCAGCCGCGCCCCGCTGTGGGCACGAAAGCAGGGGCCGGGGATGCCCGGCGGGAGGGCTCCCTGTGCAAAGCGCTGGGTGGAACGTGATGGCGGGCAGTTTCCTGCCCGCACTTTTCCCTCGCCATCACGGGGCGAAGGGGAT
>JANHGB010045770.1:34066-47712 GCA_026283785.1 Coracopsis vasa | reverse complement strand
TAGCGGCCGGCGGGAGAGGGAGCCCCGCCCCTCAGCAGCTGTATCGTGCCGGGGCCGCTCCTGGGTCTTCGCTGGGGTTCTGGTAGAGCTCGCACGGTGCTTCCTGCCTTTGTTCCCCTGAGGCGGGACCGTGCTCGCGTTCCTGCCGCGGCATGAAGAGGATCTTCGGGTTCGGGAGGAAGAGGAAGGGGCAGGTGCCCCTCGGCAGCGCCTCCCTGCCTCGACCCGCCGGTGCGTACGTTCTCCGGCAGAAGGACCTGGGCAAGCTGCACCGCGCGGCCGCCTCCGGCGACCTGGCCCAAGTGCGGCAGGCGCTGAAGAAGCACGGCGTCGACGGGCGGGACAAGGCGGAGCGGTAAGGGGGGAGCGGTGGAGGGAGGGCGCTGAGGCGGGGTCTGGAGGTCCTGCAGTGCCAGCAGCAACTGCAGCCCTTGGCAGTACCTCAGGGGCGCTGGAGCCGAGCGGCCGCGCCAGTGCGGGGAGTGGGAAGGCAGCTCGCAGTCGAGCTCAGCCCTCGGCTGGGTGTGGGAGTCGGTCTTGCGGTGGCAGAACCCCTTAAATTCGTCCTAGCATCCAGTTGTCGCCTTTTTCTCCGGCCTTCTTAGTGCCCTCTTTGCCGGAGTCGTGCTTCCTTGCCTGAGGCGCAGGGGTGGAAGGGAGCAGCCTGCCAAAGGTGAGGTGCACTTAAGCTGAGAAAGCTGTGCTCCCTTAACTGAGGGTAACTTAAGGAGGGTTAAGCAGTGCAGGCAGGAAGGAGCCACAGAGCAGGATAAACGGGTGGTTTGTTGATGGTGCGTGCGCAGTTGCCTGATGGACCTTTTCTGACCGCGGTGTGGCAGCCAAAGCAACAACCTGATTTTAGGTGTCGGTTACTTTCTTTGGTACCGGTAGTCAGTATCTTGTGTTGGAAGGTCCAGGCGGCAACTTGCAGGAGAAGCTGCTGCTTTTGGCAGGTGTTATTGTGTGGCTTTCTGAGTCGAGCATAGCAAGTGCTTGGCAGTTGTATCTTAAGGAGAAGTCCTGGACTGCAGCATAGCTCCTAGCGATCCATCGTAAGCAGAAGGGAATCAGCTTCAGTTTCTGGGTCTTGTATGTGTCAACCCTTTAATGACTTTTCTTAAATGGCTCAGAGTCAAAACCTTCGTGATGTTCTGAAGAGATCCTGGTTTTACTAGAGTAGCTCAGCTCTCCAGGCTGTCTGTGCTGAAGATTGCACTTCTGCCAGCCAGCTAGCTTACTGCCTCAAAAAGGCCTAGATGTGTAGGAGAAGCAGGGAAGAGCATGGTGAGCAGGCACTTCAGTAATGCTGGTGGTATGCCTGAGTGTTGCCAGTCAGTACTTTTTTATGCAGCTGCAGATGGGGAGTACGGTTTAAGGTGGACTGAGTGTGTTCTGTGCATATTCCAGGTGTCTCAGTCGAGGTGCCCAGTGGCATTTATGGAAATAGCTGCTGATTGTTTCTGTGTTTCCCCTGTACACTATACCCTCCATGAGGATTGCAGGCCCACCAGTGCTTGTGGGTGTGATGTGAGTTGTGAGTGACCACCAGATGCAGTTGTGTTTCAGAGTTTCATCGGGTCCTCCAGTGACTGGAAGAGTTGATATTACTGGAAATAGAAGTGAAGAATAGGAAGTGTGGGAAGTAATGGCTGAAATGTGTGCTTTGGCCATATGGATATCTTGGTTCTGGTCCTTGGGACTTCCAAAAGCAAAATCCTGTACCAGGGATGGGGCAAGTATCACACCTACAGGCTCATTCCATAAAATGGGTGCTGTAGCCCATAAGACCTCCCAGAAAATGCACTTTGAACAGCATCAGTTAGGAGCAGGCGTTTTTTCAGAGGTGGTCTAGCAAAGTCTTCAGCCTTGCAGAAAGAGATGTGCAAACCTCAGCCCAGAGTTGGAAGTAGTGTAGGTGTGATGCTGGCTAGTCATGAATCCTGGATCAAAGCTAATTGCTAAGAGAGATATACCTTGTCAGCTGCATGTCAGAGTGAACTGTAGAGCAGATTGTAACTGCTGGGTTATTGGCTCAAGTGCTGTTAGAAGTGTGTGCCACCAACTTGCAGTTTCCCTGTGGTCTCCCAGTGGTGTGGTTTTGCGGGGAGGACTGCTCATGCAGTTCTCTTCTACCCCATAGGTGATCAGTGTAGGACTGCAGCCACAGGAGGAACAAGGTCTGCCCAGGGTCCCCAGAGCTGGGTGGCAGAGCATCTTTGGTGTTCTTGTGGGGACAGGCAACTGAACACTCTGATGTTCTCTGCCAGCCTGTCTCCTGAAGTGTATCTTCTGTTGAGCTGAGCAGGCCTTGCTTCAAGCAGAGCCATCTCCTTCCCTGTTGGCGGTCTGAGGGGCTTGGTTGAGGAGGCTTGCAGCAAGTCTGCAGGTTTTCTGAAGGCTTTTCTGTTTGCAGAGCTGATAGTAACTTTTTCACGTTTGTCATGTTTCGTAGTGCTTAGTGGCAGTAGGAGCTTTATGAAGGAGTCCATGATCATATAAACCAGTCCTGGTTAGCTTTCAGATACTATCAGTCAGTTGTTTCTTCAGAGATGAAGGATTCTGCATACTCACATGGGAATTTCTCCAAAGTTGTGGTAGTCATTCTTGCAATGCTCGAGTCTGTTCCCTCTCTGTAGCAAGATGTTGCAAGTTCTTTTGAAGTTTTGTGTGTTTTTCTTGCCCTTAACCTTGTTGTCCTGGAGGAGATCCATCAGCTGCCCTGTAACAAGAGGTATCCACATTACGAATTGCTGTGTTTCTGTGGGGTTTTTCTATTGCTTCACCTTCAAGGGAGAAGGATCCTGGCTGTTTTCTAGCTTGTCTCCTGCTCTGTCGGGACATGTGTCTTGCAGAGCAGCAGGCACTTTGCCTTCTGCACAGAATGAAGCTTGTGCTGCTTGGTGCCTATGATTTAGGGGGAAACACATGCAAGGAAGTCTGGGTGATTTTGTCTTTGCGTACAAGCAGGCTAGTTAATTGACATCAGACTTAAGATGTTCTGCGGTTTGAAGGAGCCCTTCTCTTTTTGGCAAGGTGTTAACTTGAAGAAAAATTTCATTTTTCTTTTGCTTTTCATTTTGCATTTCATTTGCTTATGCTGGTCATGCTTTGTGGAAACACGGTATTCCCTCCTTGGAGAGGGCTTCCTCCGTAGTAGGCTTTTTATTGCTGTAATAGTCGTACACGTCAGGAAGGTCAGATATTACTTTTGTGTAGTCAGGATTACAGTGGTTTGCTGTCTGGTTTACTGCATCTTATCAGAGGCACTTGAGTGCAAGTGTTTGCATCCCTAGTAAGCAAGCTAGAGGAAAAAACGGTAATTCTTGAAGTGCAGGGAAACACTAATGTTCTTGCTATAAACCCCATCTCCTACATCTCTGATACACTTCTAGCACATGAACGATCGTAGAGATTTACTTGCTGTAGTCCTCAGATACGTGATCTTTGGTCTCTTTTGCTGTACCATGTGTGTGGTACTGCTGGAGGCAGTGACCAATGCCTAAGCACAGGAATCTGTGCACTTCCAGTTCTGCAGTGAAGGAAATTGCATCTTACCAAGTGGATGCTGTGGAGACTTTTTGCCAGCCTGCATCAGGCATTTGGTGTGCAGCTACCGTTGCCGATAATGGAATGAAAAGTCTTTTCTTAAGCTTGCTTTTTTGCAAAGTGAAAGTTGTGATCATACCCATTTATCACAGTCTGAAATGATTTACTTAGTTGTTTGTCTGTGCTAATTTAATGTACTTTAATTTTTAGGACACCTCTGCATCTTGCTTGTGCAAATGGCCATGTGGATGTTGTCACATACCTCGTAGAAAACAAGTGTAAGCTAAATCTTTTTGACAATGATAACAGATCGCCACTGATGAAGGTATGTGGACTATCTTATGTTCTTCTAAGTGGAGTTTATCAATTATGCAGTTAATGATGTATCTTGCCAGATTCTTTATATAGGCTTTTGTAGAACCATGTGTATTGTAATTGCTGTGGAATAGGCATATGTTAGGTAATCTTTGAGGATGCTCTTTTGTTCCACTATAGGGATGCTGGGGGAATTGTAACAAAGTGGAATGTAAATGTTGGAATTTTTTCCCTTCTTATGTGTTGTTCCCAGGCAGTACAGTGCCAGCAAGAAAAGTGTGTGGCTATTCTGCTAGAGCATGGTGCTGACCCAAATCTAGCAGATGTGGATGGGAGTACTGCCCTTCATCTTGCTGTTATATCTCCTAATACATCTGTAGTGGGGCTATTACTTGAGCATAATGCCAATATTGATGCCCAGAATAAGGTAAATTTTTAGACTTGTTACAGAAGCTCTTTCAGAAAGTCATGTTAATGCTTATCTTGAAGGGGCTTTTTCACTTTGATTTTTAGCTTGATGTATTTATATGTCCTTTCAGGAGGGATGTACCCCGCTTATTCTTGCTGTCTCAGAGCATCAGGAGGAGATAGTGGAATTTCTTCTTAAAAAAGGAGCTGATGTGCATGCTCGAGATCAGTGTGAAAGGTGAGGGATATGTCAAAACTCTCCATGGGTCTCTTTAGTATTCATTAGGTTGGATTGATGAGAGTCACGGGAATGAGGTTTTTAAAAAAACCCGGGAGCCGCACAGAAGGAGCTATTTCTGTGTGACTTGTGAAAGCAAGTCTGCACTTGGCTGCTGTCATACCTCAGTGGATGATTTTTGCCCTGAGGATTGCAAGAAGGCATTGTGTGTGGTGGGCCTTCTGGCAGGAAATGTGCCATTAGCTCAGCAGCATTGCCTCAATTTGCAAAACTATCCCCTGCATAGCAGCATGGTTTGTATATAAGTATTGTCTATGTGGAAGCTTTGTCCGAAGCTTGAGAATTTAATTGTTTTGACTCCTCCCATTTTATTGTTGCTCTTAATACTTAATGAAACCTGCCCTTTCTTTTGTTCATTTTAAAGTAATGGCGAAATACTTTTTTTGAGAGCAAATATGAATAAAAATAATTCTAGTGCCTGTATAATATTATCTGTTTCATATAATATTTTGGACATTTCAGAACTCCACTTATGATCGCTGCTTCTGGTGGGGAGCTTAATTTGATAAAAGTTCTTCTTTATTATGGTGCTGATGTTTCCCATAAAGACACTAATGGGTGGACAGCTGAGGATTATGCTGTTATCCATGGATATTCTAGGTAAATTTTCAACTTTATCATTGGAATAAGTTGTCTGTTATCAGTGTCTGTTGTCTAAGTTGCTGGTTTTGGGGTAACAGCACCAAGGTTTAATGGTGTGTTGAGACCTGTCTTGAAGCTGTGCTCAGTAATGTCTTCCAATATATATTGTTCCTGTGTTTAATGTTAACTCAGAATTGAGGAAGATTTCCACCCAGAATTCTCTAATAGCTTTCAAATTTTGTTGTGAAGCTCACATGTGCCCAAAATAAAAAAAAGTGGCTGTATCCTACAGTTATCCAGAGGTGGAACTTGGCAAACTGAAATACATGTAAACCCTCTTCCCAGATCAGCACCTTTGTCCTTACTGATTTCCCCTACAATGACAAGGATCTATGAGCCTTTTGTTTCAGGTGAGATCGAGCTGATATCCGTTTTGTTAAAATCTTTGGCAGTTTACTACTCTTTTGCATAGCTTTATACCTCTGAGTGTTCCTTCTCTAAGATTATGTGTGCTGAAAAGCAAGGCTGAAGAAAACGTGCTAAGCAGGAAAGCAGTAGTTAATGATTTTGTAGGTCTGAATATGCATGTATAAAGTAAACATGACTGTAGTGGATGTTGAAGTTTGTAATAGTCATGCAATAAGTGTGTTACCCTTAGTGAATGCATCTGAGTATATGAATTCATATGGCTATGAATATGTATAGGAAGGACAATAAGTGGCTGTTAACTGTTCTATTAAATGGTCTGTATAAATATGTGGTTACTTTTACCAAAGATATTTTCTTTTTTTCTCTATGTAGTCTTAGTAAACAACTGTCAGAATACACAGACTGGAAAAACACGGGAGAAGCTTCTGCAAGTGATGCACATAGCACTCAGCACCAGGCAGGAGCTTGTGACTTTATGTTGGGTGCACCTGCTATGGACAGAGGAGGTAGGATCCTTAACCATGGAGTAGCTTTTGAGGAAAATCAGCATGTCATTTTCTTTAGGTGATTTGTATTGTTAACACTTACTGTGTTCACCGTTAAATTTAGTGGAGGCATGAGATGGATAGCACAGAAGGTTGCGTGAATATGGTTATCTGTTGCTAGTTGGAGGTGCTTCTTGTCAAGCTGATTTGTGTGCTACATGTTCGTTTGTAGGATTGTTGCCTTCTGCTTCTCAGGTTGCCCATCTGTGTAGGTTTTCCTCTAGAGAGAAGGGGGGCAGGGAAGGAACTAGGCAAGAGTGTTTTTGTTTTTCAGGTGTGTAATTTTACCTACAGATGGCCATTCAGCTTGTGAAAATCCAATTGCAAAAGCAGTAGGTTCATCTTGAGTAGTTGTTCACACTTGTAGTCGGGAAGCAACAGAGGAGTTAACAGGAAGATATGTATCATGTTTATTTCCAGTGAGTGTGTATGTCTTTGTTTTAATATTAGTACTCATCTGCACTAAAATCTTTAGTGAGTCATCCTCTTTCTCAGCATCAGTTACATTTTTTTTTTTCCCCCATGTAGTTGATTAGAGACATACTCTACGAAAAATTATCTTGGAATGGTAACTTTGTTAGCAACAACAATATAGCATTTGTATTGTATCTTCTTGGACATTGTTTGATTTGCAAGAAAAACTATGTTTTTCGTCCACTTTCAGTAATTTTATTGAATGACCTTTAAAAAATCCTTATTAATTTGTGATCTGGAAAAACAAATTGCCTTGTGATCAGAAAATTAAGTTCTTCAGTGAGTTTTTAAAATCCACTCTGTGCTTATGAGCTCACATAGCTATACTGGAATATTAGAAAATTAATATTTTAATGTAAATGAAATTTTGTCTCGTCCTTTAAATTTCAGACCCTACAGTGGAATTTTTTTTTCTTTCTGGGTTTTTAAAGGTGTTATGTTGGAGCTGTGTGGCAAATGAGCAGCAGATTGTTCACAGTTCATTACTCCTTTTTTTTTAAATATGCCAAGAAATAGAGTAAAATGTGGGATGTATATGTGATATTTTTCCTCCCTGACTTTTCCCAGATACGTGAATTTAATTTAGAGCCAAACTTTGCTCCTTTAATTTGGAAACAGTTGATTTGATTTAGTTAAGAGACTTGTAAAGTTTCCTGATAGTTTGGAGGAAGATTTTTGGAAGGGGCTTGGGACAGGTAGTTTAATCAGCAAAATGTTCCTTTCACCCAAACAGCACTCTCTGTTACTGCCTCTTGTGCATGTAGATAATTACTGTAGTACCACATGATAGCGGCTGACAGGCCTGGGTTATTTTAAAATATGTGGCTTGAAGAATAGTATTGTCTTGTGATTCCAAAACTGACATGCTCTCAGGAAAATATGGGTTCTTGAACCAAATAATCTGCCCCATTCCTTGAAAATTGTACTACTTTTAATATAAGTCCCTAATATTATGAGAAATCTTTACTAATGCCTCTTCTTAATTCGAAGAGGCATAGTAAGTGTGAAGAGAATGTTATGTGAGTTAAGGACTTAGGAGGAGAAAGTATGCTGTCTGTTTCTAGTAGGGCTTGTTTTTCTCATGAGTAGTATGATCCTTTTCTTCTGGTACTCAGTCTCTTAAAAGATGATTCTGGCTTGTTGAGGGAGAGAGATTAGTAGCATATAGGGAACATTTATTGGCATAAATCCTGTAGTCTCTGACTAGCAGCCGCAAAACACAAGTCCTGCATCTTGAGAGACTCTTTGATGTGTTGCAGAAACAGGCATTGAAGCTTCTGTTAAGAAGAGAAGCTGGAATGATCTTGAGAAACCAGAGAAAAAGCCGCTTTGGAATTATTTTCTTTTGCTCTTCTATACTATATTTCTGGGATCTTCAATGTTGTTCTTATTCCTTCTGCTGCTTTTGCACTCTTCAAAATGCTGTCCTCTAATGAGCAAATTGTCCTACTTAAGAAGTTGGCTCAGGCTTATTTGTATGCTTCCTTTTTATCAGAACATGATCCTTCTTATTAATCACGAACAGGTTTGCAAAAACCTCCAAATGAATGGCTTCCAGCCGTAGCATATTCAACTACAGACTCTTTAGATTTGAAGTTAGAATGTCTTGGGCAGAAAATAATAATTATGCAATTTTTCTAAAGACAAGAGAGATACAGATTTCTAGTGTGACTGCTGCTGCTGAACCCAGGACAGTCTACAGTGACAGTATTTTTTTAGCCACTGCACTGCATATTAGTGATTTGCTTCTTCAGTGTTTCCCTGAGTCCCTCCAGAAACTGTTGGGTTTTCATCATAGCATTCCTGGAAAAGAAATGAGTGCTTCAGTACGTTTTACATCTCATGAGGTCAGGAAAAGTTGTCCTATATCATCTTTTAAGAGAACTGGGAAATGGAAGAGGGGTGATCTTGAGGCCCCTTCTTACCTCTTTAAGTGTGATTTTCATAGGAGTCCTTTTGCCACATTCATTCCATGTATCTGTGGTAAAATCAATTTAAGCAAGACTCCCTTCTGCTTCAAGATAAATGTTATGGCCTTGTCACAAAGAAATTTGGTGTAAGGTAGCTGTAATAGCAGAACCCAGAACTACACTGTTTTTTGACTTGAAATATAAAATTTTACTAAGTAGGATGGGTAGAGCAAGTGGATAGGTGATTTATATTCTAAAACTTGTGTTCCACAACAGACAGACATGCATATGCACACACACATGCATGTGTGATACTCACACAGTCAGTGCACCCGATTTGGTTCAGTTCTGGCTTTCCCTATAGCCCTGAGGAAAGAGAGTATTTGTTCTGACCACTTGTATCTGCATTCTGACTGCGGCATAGCTTCCGCATGTATGTGAGCAGTTCAGCATGGTCAACTCAATGGAAGCAGGACTTTTATCTTTAAACTGAGGTAGGAGGGGTCTGTGTTTGCATCAGACACTGACACAAGTTTCAAGGTGAGCTGGTTAAAGGCAAGAAGTTCTGGGTTGCTTTTTTAGTAAGGGATAATAAACATGCTAAAACTGTAACTTGTGATGAGTGAGTGTAAATAACATAATGGCTCAAAGTTGTGTGGTAAAATGAGTACCGAAACCAAGATTTCCTTCAAAATTTCTCGTCAGTGTATCTCCAAAGTTTAGTTGTTGGTAGCTAAGGATTTTGGGAATGCTTAGAGGGTGGGATTTTAAGTGTACTGTATGTGGAAAGCACTCTACAAATACGAAGGAATTACATTTGCAATCTGTGCTAGGCAGGGACTAGTCAAGTCGAGGGAAATACAAAGTTGACAGTAAATTTCTGGTAAACTGTTTCAGTATTTCAGAATACTGGAATATGCATATTTTACATGGAGCAAGTAAATTAAGTTACACTCTTTGATGCTGTCCCTTGAGAGTAGACTTCTGTAGATTGTAACTGGTTTTGTTCTAGTGCTTACAGCTGTAGAGTAGACTGATATTCACAGTACATTCTCCACTGCTATAGCTTTGATGTACTGCTTGTGTTTTCCAAATTCTGGGAATTCAAATTTATTCTGATATCATTGTTTCATCTGTCCTTTCCATGCCTTTTCCTAAATGGATATAGGAATGCCACAATCTCCTAACCAGGCATCAAGAGTGGGAAAATCAAGGAAAGGTATTCTATGCAGTAACACTTCAAATATGAAACATGTTTTAAGAAATACAAATGTTAACTCACCTATGATATTTATTATCCTGGAAGTCCCTATTTTCGTGGTTTTGGTTTTATAAGTTAGATTTGAGAGCAAGCTTTGGGTGCTTCTTATTTGTTTGCATGTTTTGCATGGTTCCTTTATTATTGAGTGTCTGCTTTGTGTCATTAATGGTAGTAAATTTATTTATTTATTTATTTTTAAATGTGCTCTTCTATTACTCCAGAATGGCAATGGACTTTTAATTAAAGTTTGAAACAAGCAGCACCCAGAGACTGCTTTTCTAGATTCTGTTTCTGTGGTAGGGCATTAAGGTCTGTGTGAAAGCTACCTCATGAACTTTCTCTGTTGACTTCTAAAGGACAATGTAACCTGGTTTTGATCATTGCTTAAAGTTGCTATGCATTGAAATCAAAAGTTCAGATAACTTACTCAGTTGGTTTGATTCATTACAACTGTACTAATTGAAAATATAACTGAAGCCACTTGGGAAGAGTTTGTAACTGGCTGCTACATACTATCCACGTAGAGACAGATTTTTATTCAGCCTGGGAGGTTCACAGGTACATTAGACTGCTAGTAATGAGTGAGTTAACACAAAACTGTGGTATGTCCAAATAATTAGAATTTTCAAATATTATTTGTTTGCAATAGGCAACATTAAAAATTGGAGTGTGTGTTAGTATTTTATCTGGTTTAGCTTGTTCTTGCATTGGAAGTTTCACAAGACATGTCTACATGACTTGTCCACACTGAACCATGTATACTGTATTTCGTTGTCTGAAAGCCCCGTTCAGGTCAGGAAATGTACCCGTCAAAATTCTCACATAAACCGTGTCTTTAGGTCAGACAAAATTTCCATGTTCATTTGTGGTTTACTGGTCGTAGAGATGTCTTCAGGCATGATATGTCATTGTTTTTTTTTTTCCTTTAATGATTTTGTCCAAGACCTCAATTTGGTTGTCATCCTGCTGACTTTATGGAAGGTCAGCAATCTCCTATTTATAAGCAACTTCATTTTGTTGTGATAGTTAACAAGAACTAGTTACTGAGAACTTGAGGAGTGCTGAAACAGCTACTATGTGGAGGGTGTTTTGTGGGTTTGATTTTGCTTTTGTTTTTTAATTCTGTCTTGAGAATTGAAGGCCCCTTTTATTTCACCTTAGTTGCTGGTACTTGAGAGGTTTCAGCACTCTTCAGGCTGGATTCCCATAGTTCAGATTTCTGTTGTACATCTGTGGTATGCTAGAGTGCACTCTCATTGAATTTGCAAATGGCCCCAAGCTGTGGGAATTGGTAGATATGCTTCAGGTTAGCACTGTCATTCACACGGACCTTAGCAAGCTGGGTAAACAGACTGTCAGGCCTGTCTCATTAAATTCAGCAAGGGAAAATGCCAAGTCCTGCACATGGAAAGGAACAACAGCCACTTGCCACAAAACATGCTGGGACTGCCTGGCTGGAAAGCTGCATTGCTGAAAAGGCCTGGAGAGTCTTGGCAGAGAGTGAGCTGAGAATGAGCCAGCAGCGTGTCCTGGCAACTGAGGTGGTCAGCAGTGTCCTGGGCTGTATTAAGAGCATCATAGCCAAGAGTTTGGGGAAGATGATTGTGTACCTCTACTCAGCATTCACTGGGTTGTATTCAGCTCCCTAGGTATAGTTTTGAGCCCAGCATGCAGGAAGGGCTGGACACTTGTTCTGTCTGAACAGTGACCAAGTTCAGTGGAGGGCTTTCAAATGCACCAGGAGCAGGAATACTTGCCTTTCAAGAAGCGAGTCAGGTAAATGGGGTTGTTCAGCCTAGAGAAGAGGTGACTGTGCAGGGGACCCAGCAGCAACTTCCAGGAAAAGGCAAAGCCAGGTGCTTCCCAGTGGTGCATGATAGGAGGCAAAAATAAAAGAGGCATAAATGGAAGTGAGAGTTTCTAATTGGATAGGAACTGCTTCACCATGATAAGGACAGTACCGTTTCCCTCCTTGGAGGTGTTCAAGACCAGACTGGTTTAAAGCTTTAAGCAGCCTTATCTGACCTCATAGCTGAGCCTACTTTGAGGAGGGAATTGGCTTAGAGGCTTCCTGAGGTCCCTTCTAACCTGATTTATTCTATGATCCTACATGAAAGCTGCTTCATAACACTGATGAAAGCTTGGCGTGTGATATAGAATGCCCTGGTTATGTGCCTTTTATCTGTTGAATACCCTTTTTGATGCAGTGTAGAGAACTGCTGGTGATTCTTCCACCTGAGAATAAGCTTTAGACTTTGATTATGCTTTTTGATTTTATTTACTTTTTCTGAATAATCTGTAACTGGATAGAGCAGCAAATCTTGGTATTATATAGCGTAATGTATACATAATGTTATATAAGATAGTAAAATCTCTGTATGTGATGTGTACTCGTGTGTTTAATATCAGTAATTCAGTGTTAATTTACTAACTGTCTTGCTAAGCCACCAACATTTTGTTAATTGTTTACTAACTTAGTATATTGATGCTATGGGGTTTTTTTTGTGCATTTGGTTTGTTTGGAGTTTTGTTGTGTGCATAGTTTTTGTTTGTTTGTTTGTTCGGTTGATTTTTACCTGAGAGATGTTTCTTAAACTTCTAGGTATATTCAAGGCCAAAGGAGATACAACTCTGGCCTTTTTGGGGTGTTTTTTGGTTGTGTTCTTTTTTGGGTTTTTTTGTTTGTGGTTTTTGGTTTTGGTTTGTTTTTTTTTTTTTTTAGTTAATGTAACATTAATATGTTATTAGTTTAATATAATTAATTTATGGTATTTGTTTTGGAAATGCATTTGTTCAGGCTGTCTTGTGTTGAATTGACTACCCCAAACTTCATACTGCTGTGACCTGCAGAGTTGTCCATGTTAAATGTTTATATCTTCTGGTTAATTGTTAGCATGCCAGATCTAATTTCAACATGTCACTTAATGTTTGAACAGCAATGGATGCCTTTTCCCAAGGAGACTCAATAAGGTGAGACTTTAAAAATGCCACTTTAACACTTACCTGAGGAATGATTTGTGAGACACAATACTCATTTTGTCTTGCTTTTTAAGAAGCTCTGAGGAGGGGAGTGATGACAGTTGGCATACTTCTGAGGAGGAGGAGCTCGATTTTACCCCCAAGGTACGGTGTGTTTACAAGAAAAATGTCCTGTAAAACTAAGTGAGTTGAAGGCAGGTTTTCTCTGGGATTGACAGAAACTGCAGTTCTAGCCAATATTGTTTTCTGCTTAGAGGCAGTCTCTGGCCTGCCAGCCTTTCTTCTGCTGTGAGCTTTTCCTAAAAGACCCATAGCTGCGGCAGACCGTGCAGTAGATTTGTGGTTTGAGGAAAAAGAGCCGAAGAGGTGATGAGATAAACAACCACACTGTTTTACTTGTTCATTTGGGTCAGATTTGCAGACCCTAAAAGTCCATATGTTACTATTATAACTTGTTCTGTTCTTCTCTGAACATTGTTATTGTTTCCTGTGAATTTGGTGATAAAATCCTAACTGTTAAAGAGAAGGGGCATTTATTTATCAAGATCTACTGAAATCCGTCATTACCTAGCTCTCCTTTCCTCCTCCTCGGGCTCCTTAAGAGTGCTCAATGGATGAGTTACTCAAATGGGTTGTCTTTTTTTCTTCTATGAGATGGCATTTCACGCTTGTATGTAATCTTGCATTGCATGTTTTCCCTCTGTTGTTTTGAATCCTCGGATAGTGTTGCTTTTGCGAGCTATAAGCTCTCATGCCTATTGTTTAGACTAATGTTCTGAAGAATTATCAATTTCTGCAATGATGTCTGGAGCATCTGTTCTGTTGCACTGGGATTCTGCAGTGATGAGGAACTTCGGTGTGGAAGTTCAGTTACTCCTCTCAGTAATGCTGGAGATGCA
>JANHGB010045770.1:0-33966 GCA_026283785.1 Coracopsis vasa | reverse complement strand
ATTCCATACCACAGCACATCATGCCCAGTATATAAACTGGGGGCAGTTACCCAGAAGGGCTAGATCACTGCTCGGGTTGGGCTGGATACCTATTGGCGGGTGGTGAGCAGCTGTATTCTCTTCCCTTGTTATTTCCATTATCATTATCATTGGTAGTAGCAGTAGTGGGTTTGTGTTATACCTTAGTTACTGGACTGTTCTTATCTCAACCCATGGGAGTTACAGTCTCTCAATTCTCCTCCCCATCCCTCCAGGAGTGGTGGGAAGAAGAAGGGGAGGAGTGACCGAGCAACTGCATGTTTCTGAGTTACCAGCTGGGCTTAAACCAGATATTGTGCAGTGCTCCTCAGACTTTTTCACATCTTATTTTTCATTTGTAAATTTCTTAAGGTAGCATTTAAAAAGCCAACTGGGGTAAACTTTATACACATTGACAGTTAAAAATCTAAACATACTTTTCATTGCATTTGTGAATTATATAAAGTCACAGGATAGGATAAGAAACAGATTTAAATTACTTCTCCATTACCTCATAGCAGGACAGAGACAAAGCTCAGAGAGAATTTGGAGATATATCAAGGTATCAAACTATTTACTTCTTTGCTTCCCTTTGCTTCCATCCCTTGCTGGGTAGGTGGTAACCATTTATGTACTCCAACTGCCAACATTTTTCTGACAGCTCCGTTGTGCATCTGCAGTCGTCACTGATTTCTGTCCAGCCAAAACCACATCTGGCATTTCCAACAGGCATAACCCACAATTAAAACACAGGCACCACTAACCTCCATTCCCAGCTCTGTTTTTTCCTTCTTATTGTGTCACGGTCAATACCACAGTGTTCAGTGCAGACACTGTAGATACCTGCCCTTGCATTGAAGCCCTATCATCTGATACACTTCTTCCTCAAATTCATTTCTACAGTTGCTTTTCTCCTCCTTTGAGAGTCAACATCCTCCTCTCACATCATAAAAGTCTTCATATACTATTCACAAGCACAGCACGTTGTAAAATGCATCTGTGCTTTTTTTGATCAAATTCCTTCCCCATATTCTGAGTCTATCTATCAGCAACCACCTTTTTTCCTAATATCTGGCCTTTTCTTCAAGGCCCTGCACACTTCTGCTTCCGAACGCTGACTTCATTCACATCTCCTCTGCATCCGTTGTCATGGCTACAACACCAGCCTCACATCCAGGCTTCCTTTTCCCCACTGGCAATTTCAGGCTTTCTTTTAAGATGTCCATGATATTTGAAAATCCTTTAAATATTCAGCCCTGCCTAATGACCAGTATCTAGCATGACATCTATAAAAGTGTGTCAGATTTTCTGTTTTGTCAAACATGACTGAGGATCTTGTTTGATTTCCAGAGCTTTTGAATGATGGATCTTCAGTGAGAAGTCTTAACATTTCTTGGAGACCACCAAATACCCTGTCTCTAAACTCATAGCTCAGCACTCTAGTAAATCAAGAGGGTCTTGTAGACTGCCTCCATATTTCTTATGGTAGCCCTGAAATGAAGTGTGGAAATTGGGGGGTGGGCGCAATGTCTTATTTTCACAGAAATAATTTTGTATCAATGAGAGTCAATAGGCAGGCTTCAGGCTAAGTTCAAACCGCAGCTCCATCTAGGCCACAGAATTTACATCTAGGGCAAAACAGTTACTTGAACAGCAATACAGCAACTGCCTGCTTCAGATCTCCTGAAAATGGCATATTTCTATGAAAGCAGAAGGTAGAAAAAGTGGTAAGCAGCCCTTTCCTTTGCACAGCCTGCAGACTCTAAAATATTCAGAGGAAGAACTGCAGCAGATCTTGCAGCTACTGCCATTTCTGAGCAGGAAAGGAGGAGAGGAGCACTCTAAACTGAGATCCGTGGTCTTTTGTTGAGGGAGAACGAAAGGAAGAATTATCTCCAGAAAGCCATGGTTAGTGTTGATTGTGGATACTGGAAAAGATGGCATGGCCAAGATGTCCAAGAATGTGTGAGAAGGTGAGAAAGGAAAGACACTTCATAAGCAAGAGTGAGACGCAGCTTCTCTCTCCCAGAGAAGCACAAAAGCAGAAACACTACAGAACCGAGGCTGCAGAGTTTGGTTCTGCTGTAATCACATGATGTGATTAATCTTCTCTTAACTACCTTCCATGTCTACTTTTTATCTCCAACTTACTCATATAATTTCACTGGAGCAGATACCATACTTACATTTGTATCTTGCCAGAAAAAATAAACTACATGTGTACAAAACAGCTGCTAAGCTTCAGTCAGTACCACTAGGGAACAGCCTGTTTGATGGTATGGAAGTTTTACATTAGCAAGAAAATGATCAACCTATACCATTCTAACATCACTTTGAATTTGAAGTTTCATCACATGCATTATTTTTTTTATATTTTCTCCTACATTTTTAATAATGTCTCTAGTGTGACTTACAGTCCTGATACCACAAAATATTAATAATTTCTAAAGAGATAAGATGCAGGCAAACAAATCATGGGGGGGTTGTAGGTTGGCTATAATTTTATTTACAGACATATACTCATTTTGCATCAGTCGTTGATTTTGTAGAGAAAAGGTGAAATAAGTCATGCTGAATGTACTTGTTCCTCACCTTGGTATCCGTTGCTGCTGTTAATATGGCATCAGCCTCCAGCTCTCACCTTTTAATAGTGTTCAGTGGAGGGAACAAGAAGAAAGGGGCACACATCCATTGTCATCACTGGTATTTTTCAGCATCATGACGGGTTCTCAGTCGCACAGTGGCAGCTGCACTGACACTAAGTGGGTTTACACCTGGTGTTTTCTTGAGGGAGAATAACCCAGTGACACTGGACAGAGCACAGGTCACTGCAGAAGAGGTAACAGCCTGTTCTTCTTACATAGGCATGGTTGATGAACCAGAAGAACTGCTTGCAAAGCCCCTAAGGCTGTGACCATTAGAAGTTGCAGTGGCAAATTAATTCTTGGGATCTTTATCATTTTATCTTCCTCAACATTTTTTCAAAGCTAAGCTTTGATGCTTAGGGGAATGGCAAACAAGATGTGTCTTTCCTTACCTATCATATAAAGACACATAACAATTGGCATCTAATCACTCACTGGTTCAGCACACGGGCATGTAGGCACAGGACAAAGATAACTCCCAGTCTCTGAGAAGGTTCAGATCTCGAGCTGTGTTGTTGGGGGTCATCTCAACTCATCTCTACCTTGTTGTGAAAGTAATGTGAAATGACAACACTTCTCAAATAAATAAAGAGACCTTTTCTTTGTTATCTTCAAACAGTGTAGCAGACTACAGGATGAACCGGAAACCCTCTACTTTATGGTTACTCTTCTCTCTATTTTAGTGAAACAAAGAACTTTTCATGTTCTATCAACCCAGGCAGTGAAATACAGGTATCACAGGACCATTGTGGTTCACATGGTCAGATACGCATGGTGTTTGAGTCTCACCACACTGCACTCATGGAAATCTAGCCTTCTCTCCAGGCTTCAGCAGTGTCTTTCTTTGGTTCTCCAGCACATTTTGTATGTACATTTTGGAGTTTAAGCAAAGCTTTATTCCTTTAGTTTACAGTTTCTGTGTTCAAGGATATGTATTAATCTAAATGTACAACTCCAGGCTTTCCTCCCATAGAGGATCTCTTTTAAATCATGCAAATTTGTTTCACTTCTGGTCAGTCCATCAAAGCTTATCTCTGTTCATCTCCCCCTCCAATGCTTGGCAAGGCACTTTCCATTTCCTTTGACAAGACTTGATCAGAAACAGTTGGCATACCTCAGCAGATAACTCATTTTTTAAAGTAACAACCTCATCAATTCTTTTCTGTTTACATTCGCGAGGTTGTTGCCATGCAAACTGACACTGTTAGCCTTTGATTTCTGGCCCAGTGTAAAGGTGAAAAGACGAAAATAAATAGATGTGCAGTCAAAACAGAAACTGATATTTAGGGGGACTCTGTAACACCAAGTTCAGAAGTTTTTCATAGACACATTGGCAATTGTCACTGCGTGCAATGTAGTTCTCCATTCCAGGTGCCTAAGGATGATAACTAGATTTTAGATAATGCATTTATATCTCATATAATGCTATATTTGTAGGTGGGAGAGAGACAGCAAGAGAACTCTCTCCAGTGTGCAATGGGAAAATACAACAGTGTTTGTTTGCAGTAATGTGTAGCTTAGATAAGGTTGCGAAAAGGATTCTGTTATTTGCTGTGATATTTACTGCTAGCATGATTCTTTTTCTGATTGCATTTCCCTCTTTTCCAAATCCATTCTACTATACCCCCATGTTCAGTTTTCCCTCGTAAAGAGATCCTTCTGAACCTTCCTGCTTCTTCTGCTGGTGTCCCTATTTTCCCTGGTGTCTCTGCTTTCAGAGATCAGTTCTGCTCTCCCTCATACAGCAGAAGCCACCAAGAAACACTGTGAAGTTCATTCCTCCTTTTACAAACCCTGGTGCTCTTTGTAAAGAGGTTAGGACAATTGCAGACACATTTGGAAACAAACAAACAGAAGAAAACCCTACCCAAATAGGTAGCCAGGATTCCATAGCCATAGGCTATCAGGGCTTCCTTATGAACGTTGAACTTCAAAATTCCCCATCCCCTTTTGCTGCTCTTGTTACCTTCTAATTAATTATTTGAGTGATCAATTGGAGTTTGATCAATATAAAATCTGTGATTTTTTTAGTTGTGATTCGATACAGCTTCTCTAAATCGGTTACCCTAAGAATAATGACTAACCTTTTCAAACCTCTCATCTGAAATATTATGATAATGAGCAATGCCTGAGCTTCATAAAGGATGCCTGCAATATAACTATACTATTGAACAGACAGATCATTTATAAAAGTGAAAGGTTGCTTCCAGAAAAGGCATCTTTATGGAAATGTTTAGCCCATTAAATTAACAATTCAGGTTTATTTCTTATTATATGAATTTACCAGAAGACCACCTAGATGACAACATTTGCTGTAGAAATGACACACTACTATTTAACACAGAGAATAGATGCTGATCTTTACTCCAATCCACGTAGAATATTTACAGGAATAGTCTACAAAAAATTAGATTTCCCCAAATGAAATATACTTGTTTATGTGAAAGGAGTGGGGGGAGGGATGCAAACTGCAAACCAAAACCTATTTAATCTAGTGCAATTTATATGAATGATCTCATAGCCACAAAATAGGTCCATGTTCAAACATTTTAGTGTTAGGTATCCAACAAATATTCAAAACACCATTTGCGCAATGCACATAGATGTTGATGTTATGGAACAGCAAATGCTCTGCTTGAGGCTTTCTGGAAAAAAAAATTCACAAACATTTATTTTAGGAGGTCAATAGTGCATTCTCTCTCTTGGCCAAGCTATTTGTGATGCTATTAGGCAAGGTTATTTGCATGCATCTATGCTTATTAAAGATTTTGAAAAGCAAACTTTAGCTTGAATTTTACTCCAACATGGAACAGAATTTCTTTCTACTTTCAAAATTAAGTCCTCTTGTCAGCTACCCCATAATGTCTATGCAGTGTCATTTTATGGCACTCATGTTCCGATACTCTAAAGCACTTAGACGGTATTGTTGACTCCAGTGCAACAATTTGCATACTTAAAGTAAGTACATACTTTTTGGGACCTGGGCCTAATACTTCCTTTCATTGTTTGTATGTATTGCAAATGGTTTCTGTTTCTTTCTGGATGTGGGATAGCTAATTATGTTTCAGTCCCTGGGCATCCAACAAGCATAATATAAAACCACAAGCTTACAGCTTTTTCTTACTGTAATTTTGTCCCAGTGCAGGCTAGCTAAAGGTGCAGTTACAGGCATTCACTCCAGAGCAGCTTCCCCCCAATATCCAAGGAAAGTAATCTCCTGGCTATGCTAACAGTCATCCAAAAACCTACCATATAATCTAATTGAACTATCGATTCCCAAGCTAGGGCTTCTATTTAACATTCTAGAGAGAAAGAAAAGAGAGAGAAAAAGGTTTTGCAGGCACAGTAACACAGTGCTGTACAAACAAACCTTCCTTAGCTTCTGTTGCTTTATGTTAATTTATCATAAAGATTACACAAAAAAATGTTGTTACAATGATAGTATCCCCCTCCTTCTCTGAAATGTTTCTTTTTATTTCAAGCTGCAAATTCTTAAACAGGGAATATACCTTTTCCTTAATAAGAAAGAGTCTAACTGCACGGAGGAATAAAAGAATGAAAAGTGCTCCAGCATAGCATCACCTCACATTACTTATGCATCTAGACAGCTGGTAGCACTAGCAGTATGACAAAATCTTTCTCAGCTTTTTTTTTCATTTGTTTAGTTTGGGGTTTTTTTTAATTTAGGATGAGAAAAAAGAAGCGCTTGCATTTAAAAAATTCCATCAGAAACCCACTTTATCTTTCATTCTGATTGAAAGACCAGCATACTCTCTTGACAGTTATTTCCTATGAATATTAATTAAGTTACTACTACAGTGTGTTTACTAATCTTTTAGAAATAATGCAAGCATTATGGGACAAGATATTAGTGCCTTGGAAATAGAAAAATATTTCGAACATTTGACCAACAATAGAGGTTCTATTCTGGCAATTCTGTAAGTGCAAACCCTAGGGCTGTTTTACAGAAAGCTATATATACTGGTAGCAATGTGTGACATTCCTCCATATTTTTGACAAAGCAAGTCAGGATTATTCAAACCAATATCAAAGGCTCTTACTTGCAAAAGCATTCTGTGCTGTTAGCTAATCCCAGAATGTTTAGTTGATATAACTGAAGTAACTTGAATAAGAAAATGTCTTCATTTATTTGAATGGCATGATTAGATTTCCTCTTGCTGGTCAAAATATTTCCTTATATCAAAACGTATTTAAAGTAAGGGGATAAAAGCACTTCTCAATTGTTTCACTGGTAGATTTCTGCATTTGGAGATCTTTTAAGTCATGAATTAAGTGACTCTATGAAGGCAAGCTCTTCATAGAATTATTTAAAATCATGTCTGAAAGGGTTTCTAGTCTGATTTTTAAAATGTACGTATTGTCAGAAAATAACACTGGGGTTCTTCACACCAGGCCTCTTCATGGCTAGTTTGTAAGTTACAACAATCCACTCCCTACCTATCTGCCAGCCTCTGAAACTTCCCCAGATAGCTAAAAAACATCTTCATAGTTAAGAGCTACAGTTTACTCTAGTCTTGTACTTTTGGTCTGGGGCAATGAAACTGAACAACAGGACATCTGGCAACAACTTAGACTAGCGTCGTTCCTGCCTATTTTCCACTGGGATTATAAGAATGGAAATTTTAATCTTATCTAGGACAACAACAAATCTTGAAGGGAAATATTTCTTTCTATTGATGAGGTCCATATACATATAAGGGGAACGGAGTGACATAAAAACCTTAGAAGAGATTTCCCCAGACAAGGAATTACTTCCTTAAAGTCTCTTTGCAAGCTGTGATGAAGGAGCAGTTATGTGAATACAGCCAAAGAGATGTCAGGAAAAGCACTGCAGCAGCAGTGACTGCAGGCAGCTCCATGCTTGCAAGGCAATGCAGGGAAGCTGCTGTAACTGTAAGAGTGGTAAACCTAACTTTCGCAGGAGCCAGTTCCAGAGCAGCCCAACATTAGGTGGACAAAAAGGAAGCAAACTGAATACCGTAATGCCATTTCCTCCCAACAGCCTTAAAAAAGTCTTAGCCCACATTTTCATTGAGGATTGTTCACCAAACACTTTGCACAGCTTAAGAGCAATGACTGCTTCAGAGGAGTAACCCCTGTGTGAGGAGGAGAGTAAGGGAAAGAACAGTCACAACGCAGCTGGCCAAACACCAGCCTCCATCAGCCAGAGGTTCATCATCCATTTGGAGCAGAGAACAGTTGAAGGAGAAGGTGTGGGAGCACAGAGATGCAACATCATGGAATCTGTCAAAGGAAAAGAGTAAATATACTGCTGGAAACATCACTTGTTTCAAACTCGTTCGGTGCTATTTGAATATTTACTGCAAAACAAGAATGTTGCTGAATCCCAAGTTCTTGCATCTGTTCAGAAATGAGGGTAGGAACATTACTGGCATCATTGGTGCTAAAAGGGTCATTTGCTGATAGATTTTCTTCAACTTTTTTCATTAATAATGATCAGTCCCTGACATTTTTCATAAGCTCTAAAACTGTTTTTTCAATATATAGGTTACCGTTTGGGTCTGGCTCTCATTCCATCACACTTTGTTGCTATTTAGTGGTAAACTGTATTGAAATTACTCTTATTCTGTTGGCAGCAGTTTGGCCTAATGTGACTAATATATCTTTTGTGAAAGAACTATCCATAATATGGACTCTGAAAAGGACCATATGCACTCCTTTTAACATTTTTTCATTGCTGGAAATGATGACACAAGACGTTGAAGCCCAGGACCTTGTCTCATTTCTCCTGATTTACCCTTGTTGACCAAAGCCTATGGGTATTAGAGGAGAATTCAGAAGTAAAGCCCAAGAGACCCCAGCAGAAGGCTACATCAGCTTTCATCCTCTGCAACAGCTAACAAAATCATGAGATCATCATCTGATTCTTCCTCCATTAACCATGCATTTGCATGCTTCCTTATTATTGTTACTTTTCCCCTTGTATTAAGGAATCATCAAGAGAAACTCCTTATCAGCTGTATTATAAGGCTGCTAAAATACATGAATTCTACATCACCCCTCTCACCTCAAATTTTGAGGACTTGACCATAACTGTCAGCACTATTCCTATTGATGCATAAAGAATTAATAAAGTACGTAAATCCTGAATGGCACAACACAGCTTTGCCGCATTTAGTAGAAAGACCAGGAACTTTCACTCAGGAATTCAGCTGAAGTGAAACTGTATCCTGTTCAGTGGAGTACAGAGCAATTGTCTGTAATGTTCCTCTCATGTTTCAGCAATACAGAAATTTCTTGGCCTAGTCATGCTCCTTCACTATGTTATTCTACTGAAGTTTATTGAAATGGGCTCTGGCATGAAATGTTTTTGCCCAGCTAACCCATTTACTAGAAAGTGCAGCTTCATCTAGTGACTACTAATGAGCTGTGGGTTTTGTTGGGCATGCTGAAAAGCATTGTCAAAAGCACTTTAGAAAGGACTTAGGCTGCAAGCTCAGGCAATGAAAACAAATATTTTAACCATATACAATCTTGTAATTCACTTCTTCCTCCTTTACAAGGCATTATACTTCACTGGCATCCCCAAAATGAAGCATACAGAAAAAAAGGGAATTTAAAATGCACCTTTCTCCTCAGCACAACTGCAACAGTTCTACACGCTTTGCAATGGCCCAACGTCACCATGAATTCACTTACTGAGGACATTTTTGATGTCCATTATGTCCAAGGCTGTCAGGCTACTTTCTAGAATTCGACTACATAAAACAGCTCCTCCTTTGGAAGCAGTCTTGCTCCTCAGTATGATATCTGTGCTTGCAGGAGAAGGTGTAATGAAGATTTTCGGAGTTAATAAAATCTTGGAGACTGCCACTGACAGAAAGGTTCAAGTATTAGTTCCAGTGATGGTAGCACCGTTCAGTGAACTGTTTCCTCCTAAACAGCTCATAATTATGTTTCCATTTTATCTTTTTCTCCACAGTTGCATAATTCAGAGAACCTGTGCAAGTGTAGATTGTTTTGAAAGGAACAGTGCATGTAAGGGGTTAAAATGGCAATACTGTATTAAATCCTCCTTTCACAAGTCAACAAAGGTCATACACTATGTGGTAACAATGCTTCTAATGAAACTGGTGAATTCTTTTTAAGCAGTCCTCTGAATGAGAAGTAGAGAAATTGTAGCTTTTAAGAAGTCTTATATTGTCATATTTATTTCTTCTGAAAACTGTTTTTTTGAAAAGGTGGAAAGTTGAGCTGCCTAACATGATCACATCAATCAACAAACATAGAATTTGGACTGTTTCTCCTATTACAATGCTAGAACTCAGTTCTTTCTTGCTTAATTTCCTTTTCTCAATTCAAAACTGTTTTGTGATGCCTTGAGTATGAAAGCAGCCAAATAAAACCTGCCTGTTCCTTCCAGTCATCTGAAACAACCTGAATTATAGGGAAAGAGGAAGGTAAAACTTCAAAAGGTTCATTACATTATACTGATGGACTACAAGAGCTGTTTTACTTGCTTCTATTAATTCGGCTTTACAGTGTGCAGAGGCAGCCTTGCAAAAATAATCTGCCCACTGCAAAATTGTTGTTTCAGCACTGAAACAATCCTTTTTGGTCATCCATCCAGCAAGCATATGAATCATTAAAGTCTTAGACTGAAAAGATACCTGAGTATTTGGAGAGCTGGCAAAGAAGCAAGTGCAAAAGTTCTTGATAGGAAAAAGATTTTGTCTTCTGTATTTGAATTTTAAAAGGAACAAATTTTGTTTTCAAACAGTGCCAGGTATATTTTGCCCTATGTGCAGGATTCTTGAGCTGTAAATGTTATTTCCCTTTCTAACACCACATTTTTTCCACAGCAACATGCTTCCATTTATGCATACACACAGAAAGAATATTCACTAACAATGTACATATGCTCACATATATACAGTAATTTCTTCATCTGATTTCTTTGAGAGTTTATCTCAGAGGGCAGCAAAGCAGCACTTGAGCTGTCAATAGAGAAGAACCAATGACAGCCAGAGAGCCATGAGGCCTATCACCTATCAGTCAAGTTGTCACTGCCCCTTCAACACAGGTGAGGAAATGTCAAACAATATTTGCAGCAAGTTAAGCATTCCTAGAAGAGTTAGTGGGAGTGTATTGGCTCCAGATACCTGGTTTTGATTTTTTTCTTCAGAGAGAACAATCTTAGCAGGAACTGGGAAGGCACAAAGCTTGCGTGCCTTTTTAACTTTAGGTGACTTGTTTCCATCAGGACCTGAGGTAGAAGTAGGTTATCAGTGAAGCAGGGTTATCGGTGAAGATAGTAACACTGTCACATGAAATAATAGTAGTAAAAAATTGAAGCAATGGCTTTAAAATGAAAGAGGGTAAAATTTAGATGAGATACTAGGAAGAAGCTACCTATTGTGAGGGTAGTGAGACATTGGAAAAGGTTGCCCAGAGAGGTTGCGGATGCCCCATTCCTGGAAGTGTTCAAGGCCAGGATGTATGGGGCTTTGAGCAACCTGGTCTAGTGGAAGGTGTACCTGTCCATGGCAGGGAGTTGGAACTAGATGATCTTCAAGGTCCCTTTCAACCCAAACCATTCTTAGTCTATGAGACAGCTGAATTGACATGTGAGTCTCATGAAACGTTGAGGGATGTTGGTTTTGAGTATCAGACTCACTCCTGCCATCATTTATAGACTCTCCTTTTAAATTGAAAAGAATCGGACATGCATAGCATCACTTAAATTTAATCTTGGTGATCTGCAGATGGTGGTGCCCACTAATGTTAGGGCAAGGGGAGGGTGGCTGGAGGTTATTTTAACCCTGTTGCCTAACCAGAGCTAAGGTTCTGACGGCAAGTTATTGTTTGCTTCTAGCTCCTTAGCTAACACATAAAATTTACACTACTGCCTTGTTTACATGAGCAGCTTAACATATACCAGAAATATATTTTAAAGGTAACCTCTATTCCTTTGCACAGATAACCCTCCAGACTTCCCTGACATGAACTCGTCAGGAAGGTATTCATCAAGAAAAGTGGGAAAGAGCCCTCTTCTCCTCAGCACTATTTGGTGCCAGCCTGCAGTACCTCTATGAAGCTGATCTGCTATTAGAGCCAGTAACCATGCTCTTGAACAATCTACACTGTGCTCCCATATGAGAGCTCCCCATTCTTAAATCATTTTCTTCACAGCAATGTGACATCATGCTGTACATAGAGAGCTAAATTCCTACACTGGCACCTCAATGCCAGCTCACAGTCTAGGAAAACAAAATTACATAGGTTTCGTGGCAGACAGCACACTTTATAACATGAAGAGAAGTAAAATTCTACCCACAAGGGAAAAACTGCAAGAGAAGCAACCCAGGAGGTTATTTTGGGTATGCTGTGATAAGGTAGTTTTAAAATAAATAAATAAATAAATGGACTAGATAGTATATAAATATGACGGAGGAAAAATAAATATTCAGACAGGTTCGGCTGCTTCCTTATTTCCCCCGATGCTTTTCAGACATCTTCACTCTCAAGCACTTAAAACACATACCAAAAATATTTGCTACTCCCCTAAGCCATTTTTACCCTACCTGTCTGCTGCACAAAGACAGTTCCCTTGCAACTGCAAGCTGTAGTATTGTGTTAATAATTTTTCCCCCCAATTCCACTGATATACCAAGAGAAACTTGAAAGGAAAATAAAAAATTAAAAAGCAAAGGGATCTTTTAACATACACTGTCAAACAGCTGTGAGGCCTTAATCCGAGATGCTTTTTTTCATCCTTCTATAACACCTACTCAAGATTTTCCTGTTCAGCAATAAAAAGATGCTCAATCTGAAAAATGAATTTTTACAATGTGCTTTTTAAAATATGGTGATCTGAACACAGGTTCTCTCACTGACTTCACAACAGTGCCCAAAAATCCTACTTCACAATTTTGATGATAAAGTGACTTTCAGCCTATTATCACTTAACCCTGTCACCTACCACTGTTTCCTCACTGCAGACATTTTTGCTCAACACACCAAGTCAGAACTGTTGCCAGCAAATGGTTGAAGCCACATTTTCCCTTAATCGTCATGGACCCAAGCTGGAAGGATCTTTGAGCAAGAAACACATCATTAAGGTTTATAAAAGCTGTATTTACTTATTCCACTAACGTACAAGTTGAAAGTGTGTTAAATGCCCCACATCCTCCTGACACATGTGGGGACAGAAAACACTCCCTTGTTCACAGAACATAGTTTAGAGGCTGAAAACTGTGTGCGCCGATTTTAAATCTGCTGGTTTTAGTGCAAGTGCACGCCCGACAGCATCTTGACAGAATGACACACAGTCCAGGTAAAATGATACAAAACAAAAGAAGTCCATGGCACTGATTTTGGTTCATTTTTCCCTGTTTGAGTTAAGAGGCAGGTAGGAATGTTTCTCACATAATATTTCTATTAGTCCTTTGTGTTAATTTATCACTAACTCCAGTAAATACCAGTACTGTCCCAGTCTATATAGGGACAGCTAAAAAAACTAAAGTAAATTAATATCTAACAGGAAGCTAAGTTTAGGCAGTTTATGTGAAACTAATATTTTACAAATAAATAATGTTTTCATTTAAAAAATAAACCTATTTAAAATTAAATTTCAAATTATGACAATCTTTGTGAAAGGTCCAAGAACAGGGTTAAAGTGTCTGATTAAAAACTTAATACTGCAGGGGTTTTTTTCAATCAGAATGTATTGCAGTAGCCTCTGAAGTGTAGGGAGAGAGGATGTTCTTTTCAATTCTCCTTATTCATGTAGCAGACTCTGTGATTAGATAATGAAAAACAGAGCAACCACCTCTAAACTTAAAAAATATATAAATCTACTTTCCCCCTCCAAGATTAGGACTAGAACTAGACACCAGTGAATAAGTTCTACTATTTCTAAATCCTGGCAGACTCAGTCCCCAGAAGGTATTACATCAGTTCCTTCATTGAAGAAAACACTCCTTTTGTTAAATAATTTTTATTTTATATGTGAAACATATTTTGATAAACTTATTTACTTATACATTTGAGATGTTTAAATTAACTGATTTTTTTAAATTCACAGTACTATTTTATATCTATGAACTGAAGTTCGATCACTTCCAAAAAGTGATCAAAGTATAAATCACTAGAATTAGTAAAAAGTGAAATATTCAATGCTTGAATATACTTCAGATAATAATCTTCTATTATATCTAATATGCTTCTTCATTTATGAAGACCTTAAGTAATGTGTATAGGCGTAACCAGCAAGTATTTCTTTTAATATAAAGGCAATATTTTACAGCAAATCAACACTCAATGGCAATTTCAAATTTCAACATACAAGTTCACTGGCTATCAACTGCCATGAACTAACTCTTCGTTCAGAAAGCAGCAGAGAAGAGGTGGGAAAATAGCCTCTTAAAAGTGTATTACTTAAAACAAGTTTTTCCTTCTTCAGGCTTTAAATCAGTAATAAAAATGGCTATTTAAATTACTTTCATGTCAATCCATCTACCATGATCTGCAGAGAGCTATTTAATAAGACAAAGAGACAGACTAAAGAACATCTTCACTGTGTTACTGTCAAACCTAGTATGGTTCATATTTATCATGTTATACTAATATTTCTTAAAACTCACATTTATGCTGCATTGAGTATTTCAATGAAGATACATCTATTATTATAAATAAAGGGGATTGTTTAGTTGCCAGAATAAAGGAAAAAACATGTATTTGAAAAAGCACACTGAGGAAAGGACATATGACTAAGAGCCTCCATTGTGCTAAAAAGATACAACAGCAACAATTGGCAACTAGCAGAAGTACAACAAATACATGATTACCCCTGACTTCTCTAACACAGATAGCAAGATAGAAAATTACATGAAAGAAGACATATATTCTATAAATGAAATAAAAATACTCCCAGTACCATGTACTTTGTAACACAGATAGCAAGATAGAAAATTACATGAAAGAAGACTTATATTCTATAAATGAAATAAAAATACTCTCAGTACCATGTACTTTGTACTGCATAAAAGTAAAACTTAGGTAAAAAAAAAACACAAAAAGGAACTACTAAGGTGTCTGTAGAAATAATTTCCAGTGAGATCAAGGGTCTGAAAACCTTTCAGAAAACACTTCAAGACCCAGAATGAGATGTGCAATTCCATTGCCTTCTGTTGTACTCCTCCAGCCTCCTCCCATCCTTTACAATACCTTCTCAGTAACAGAAGATTAGAGGATTGTAAGAAATACCCACCGGACAGTCCCCTGCCTGTTTTATGAAATGGGGAACTACCCAACAGGTACAATACAGCCTGGAAAGCAAACTGTGAGCAAGGAACTGTTTGCTTACACTGGATTCCTTTTCTTGACCAAATTAACAAGAGGACATATAACCCCTGCTTTCATGTGGAGCACAAGTGGACGTAAACAGAGACTTCCCAGTGACTGAGGGGACAAACTACTCTTGTACTGTTGGGTACCTGTGATAGGGTTGTTAGTGTTAAAACAAATAAACAAACCAACTTTATTTAATGTAGGGGTAGGGTTACGCCAGAACAGTTCCTGGAAACATCATTACCAATGAAAAATAAAGCAAAATCACTATTCAACTATTGCCAAAAATCATTCATATTGCTATCCAGGCATCACATTCACAGACATTAACCCAGGCTGGCTCTGTACCGTAAACTTCCTTATCCTTTCAAAATACATCAGCCAGCACAGAATTCAGTCAGATCACAGAGCTGTAGGTTTGTTCTCCTCCCTGCAAAAGGATAATATGGAACAGCATTTATAACAGACCAGGTCCATCAGTGATATGTGGATAGCAGCTACGACTAGCTTCAATAGAGCATTATTGAAAATAATTATAATTATAAAAAAAATAGCTGTGCAGCAACACCTACAGAAATCAGGGATTAATCTTAAATTTGTGCATCCAAACCCCATCCATTTTAGGGCAGACACAAAAAGCAGCTTGTTCTTTCAAGAAAGAAAAAGAAAAAAAAGAAAAGAAGTACATTCTGGTTTTGTATAGCTGGGTAAGAGGTGACAACAGTGTGAGATCTATTGAGTCTGAAGTCTTAGCTGAGGATTTTCTCTATTTTTAGCAACAGTAACAATAGCAAGTGGATGTAGGACTGCAGGTCTGAATTACACCACGGAACAAACTCGCCACACCTTGCTATGGAGCCTTCCTTTCTTCTGGTCATGCCTTTCCATGTGAAAAAGCCCACCTGGATGTATTAACCCAGTTCCACCTTAAAGGCTTTACTTTCAAATAAAATATGTATTTCTAAGCACTGATATATAGAGAATAGGGGGAAAGTATCATTTATCATATCAGAGTACCTAAATAGGTAGTTGGGCTGTAAATTTGTTAATCTGGCAAACTCTGTCAATTTATTTTGACATATCCATTTCTTTATGACAAATGAAAGGAATAGTTCATACCTTACACGCCTTACATTTCAATATTTAGACATCTCCAAGATGCACAGAATCACAGATACACACACAAAGACCAGCTCAGAGAAAGCTGGCACATTTGGGGATCGTACATGCTTCTGAAAAGCAGCAGACACAAAGCAAAAAAAAACCCAAAAAGCCAGAAATAAAGGAATCCCAGTGGTACTGTTAAAACTCACATGCCTGAAAACAAAATAGCAGTGACTAATACGTGTGTGAAGCCTGGAAATTAAATTCCAGGACAATGGATGAAAATTAGGCGATGGACAGAAGAACCCTTATAGACCAGAGTAACAACTACTTTGCCTTTTTGGCTACTGCAGTCCAAGCAAGTCTCCCAGGGAGCAAGGCAGAATGCTGCAGTTGGATTACCCTGCCCAAAAAACTTTGCGCAGACACTCATCACCTCCACACCATACTAGGACATGTGCATGAAGGGTTTGGCAAGGAGAGTGTGTGCTGCACCCTCTGCTTTTTCACTTGAAATAAAGTCAAGTTCCATTTTAGAGAATCAAGCTCTTCTCAACTCATGTATAAAATCTGCTACTAAGATAGGGGACTCTGTCGATAATCAAATTAGACATGAATAGGGGGAGGGACATTTCCGTCTGCTATACTCAGATTTGCCAAATTTAGGTATATTTGTAACATTTTAGACAGTTAGAGCCATCCATCAGCATCTCTGTCACTAGCTTTGGGTTTGCAAAAATGGAAACAAGATGTTGCCTTGGATTGCAGCTTTGTAAAATTCTGCAGATTAAAAACCATCTCATTAAAAATCCAAGTTTCTGTATGCAACTAGAAGCTACCGCTGTAACATGACAACCAAGATAGGTGCTACATTAAATGACCATGTGAATGGTCACTTAATAAAATGTTAATATTGGGATCCTGAACTTACTCAGATTAACTTTCTTATTATTTACACGGAACATTGTTAGGATATCAAAACATACCACACTCTAGCCCAGAAAAACAGGCAGTATGCTGGGGGGTGGAAGGAATCAGCATTCTGGTGTGGTAATAAAGGTTTCTTTCTCCAATGATAATCAACTCTGCATAATTAAAATAGCTCAGACTGCTGAACTAATTTTCAGACTGGAGGTTTCTTCCTGTAGCAACACTTACACACAAAGTTTCTACTGCGGCTGAATTTAATCGTGAGTCTAATTACAATTTTAATGAATATCTTCAACACTGCATGTAAACTTGCACTTCACAGTCTTGCTATCAGAGCATTTTTAGAAGCTTTCTGCATTTAATATAAAGGACTGTTCTGAGAGATGCTCATGGCAAAGCAGTATTTTTTAAAAGAAAGCTTAAACTATATTTGGTCGTATTGAGATAATGTTTAAAGTTGGTTTAAAATAACTTTAAATTTTAATATGTATAATTCAGAATAATTTTTATACGTTTAGTTAAGGATAAGCATTTGGCTCATTTCTAATCAAGTTCTGACATCAGCATGGCCCAAACTGTATCTGTTGATTTTCCCTCCCTTCCTTTCACTCCTTTTTGTAAAATACTTAAGGTTTAGTTATAGATTTTCTTACCAGAGAGCAACCCCAATACTGAAAATTCTTATAGTTCACAGGAGAGAAGCCAGATTGAATAGTCAAGGATGAAACCCCACACCAATAAAATACCAATTCTATCTGAATTGCCTGATTTCTTATGTAATTCTAGAGCAGTGAACTAAGAATTCTGTAGCAGCCTCACATAAATCAAACACTTTTTAATTAAACATGAAAACTGACATTTCACCATGGAATTTCTTCTCCTACATACAGTTCTCTTTATTCTACACTCCCCTCAAATTTGCCTTGGCCAGGCTTACGCATCCTTTACATTACAGCAGCACAGGCTGCTGGTAAAATTAAAGTGGCCTGGTAACCCAGCAGTTTGTAGCTTGTGTTTTCAGGTCCTAAGCAGACATGATAGATTCAAGATGAAGGATGTGAGCATTCCATAGCAGTTATTCATGTATCCATCAGTACTGAAATCATCAATAAGCATTTTTATGTTCCAGAGTTAAACTTCGGTTGCAGTTTCTATGAGGAAGCCTATTCAGATGTACTGAAGGTTTCCAGGGTTCTTTCTTTCCTTTTCCCCATTCCACCTGTATATTTAAATTGAGAAAATGTCTTTAGAACTTAAATCTAGCAGGAACACCTTCAATCACCAAGTCCTATTCCCTGCTTCTATATAATAATAGTATATATTATAATTATTTATAAATTTCATGAACTTATAAAACTTGATGTTGATATCAGTTGAGTTTCTTTTCTCACTAATCCTACTGGGAATTGTTCTAGAATCCCACTGATTTACTGGTTAGAAACACCTCTTGAATGTTGCCTGTTAAGTTTCTGTGCAGCAGGATTTCCTTTCCAGAGCCCTTCTCATTGTCCCCTGCTGTGATGCTGGCAACTTGTGCATTCACAGTTCAACACAGAGGCTTCTCTCTCCAGCTCCAGGAACCCCCTATGCCAGATAATACCACTTAGACCTCCAACCAGCTGTGTCTCACATGTGGTCCTAGAAATAGGCTGCATTATGAAACAGATGGAGTGTCATGTTCAAAGGAGTCTCATGAGAAGTTCTGCTTTTCCCAACTGCAACTGTGACTGCAGATCACAGCTCCTCCCACCATGATCTGGGTATCAACTAAGTTGAGAGATCTGCTATGTAAGATTAAGGGGAAAAGGATTCAGAACCCTGAAAAGAGTATATTTCATAATGGATATAAAAAGTGGTTCAAAACAAAACCATCTTTTGTTATTTGTTTTGCTTTTCCGTGCTTCGGTTCAAATGCCCACCTAAACACACCAGTTTGCTCTTGGCTTTGTTGTTTGTGGTTTTTTCTATGACTTGCATTTAATTTTATGAATAGAATAATGAAAGTTGCTTTTTAAAATTTAGAAGCATATTCAGAAGCAGTGGAACTCTTTAACCTGTGTGTTTCATGTATAAACTCAGCCATGCTTCAGTAGGAATAAGAATGCTATGAGAAAATAGGGATTTTTTCATTTATTTTTCTTTACTGTGGAAAACGTCACTGCATTATTGGATCATGCGTATCTTTAGCTGTTCTGTAAGGATCAGGGGCAAGAAAGGGGAAGATTTTGTCTTTCTGTGAGTCTTTTACTTCCAAATATGCTCCATCAGATAAAAATCTCCAACCTAAGAAGTAATAATAATTTGCCCTGTTCTCAGTTTGGAGGCCATTTTTCTACTTGATTAAGCCCCAGTACAAAAATACTGTCCTGAGATTAAAAAAATAAAATAAAATAAAATAAAATAAAATAAAATAAAATAAAATAAAATAAAATAAGAAAGAGCTCAAAATAAAGAGCTCAAAACCAAGAAAACTAAAGCTTCTTGGGAGTTTGCCAGTGTTAACTATGCTTTTGCTTGTAACAATCCAGAGTTATTCAGTGGAGAGGTGATGCTGCAATGAGAGGCACAGCCAGATAAATGGCAGTCACTGAAGAAGTAATTTGTTCCTACAATCCCACATGTGTAACACAGAAGTAGCTGTAACCAAAACACTGGATGATGCAGGTCTGTAGGTGTGATTTCAAGGTTAGTCTAATCTAATCTAACTGCAAACCACTGCAGAAAGATGCAGTTGTATCACCCTCTCTCCTTTGCAGATGCATATTGCCAGATCTTCCTTCTGTCTATTCACACAGACAATCTCACTCATGTAATAGGAAAATGTAAACTTCTTGATTGTCTTTTAGTCAGACTGGCCAGGCTGACTGGATAGCTGTATGCTGGTAACACAGCAGGGTGGCTGCAACACTGTACAGCCCAGCTTTAAGGATAAGGACAAAGACTTCTCTGAAGGTTGAAACTTCTTGCAGTTAGGTCTGCTCAAACTGCTGTGATAGCCTGCACTATGCCCAGAAACTTGACTCTGATTTCAGACTGATGCAATAATGACATTTCTGGTTTTTAAATTATGCATACCATGTAAGAATGAAGTAACTAAAAGCACGATGAGAGAGGGAAATACCTACAAAAAGGAAAAACATAAGGAAGTTCACACAGCACTTCAGATGTACTTGCAAAGAATTGAAGCCAGAAAAATAAGAAGCACAGGAGGTGGTCTGATTTTTCACATAGCACTGGCTGAATCAGAGCACAAATGTTTAATAGTTTTCAGCTATCTTAGACATATAAGTCTAACAATGAAACTGTACCAGAAATCTGAGAAGCACTGCATTCCTTATAAAAATGAAACACATGAAGTATATGCTTTTAATCAGGGCACAGAAGAATGTGAAATTACAGAGGGGGTTGTGATCAATCTAAACCAATTTTGCAAGTCTAACTAGGACCAGATATGAGATAAGATTGTAATTGAGATCTGGAAGAAAATCTGAGTGTTCACTGGAAAACACGGAATTAACCCTGAACTAAGCAATTAGAATCTACAACACAACCATAGTTGTCCAATACATAATGAAGAACATGGGATTATGAAAGTTAAGCAGTTCTCTGACACTGAAGTCGCAACTAAGGATACACAACTGAAGAAATATATCATGAAGATGGTTAGGGGGGTATTTCAAAGTTAATACCCATTATGGCAGTTAATGTAAACTGCAAAAACAGAAAGAGGTAAGAGATGAAATTAAATAAATGAAATGGATTTTATCACTCACAGTAGTTTGCAAGCTCCAGCAACATGGGCTGCTGACAACAAAACACCACCTCTGCCAGTTCACTGCTCTTATACAGGTGGATAGTCTATAACCCAATTTTAATCAAGCAAGACATCCTTTTCTTGTACATCAGCCCAGCCCATGCACCAGGGAGTAGTTAGAAACAGGCAATAGGACATAAATGGGTGAAATATACAGCTTACAGGAATGACTGTTCCCTCTGGGAAGGAAACTAAGTACTAAGCACATGGGTGAGAAAGAAATTGCAATAACACCAGTGCAAAAGAAGGAATTGTTACCATGTTAAAAACTCATCCTACATTCAGTCTCATCAAGCAGGTAATGAGCAGCCACAATGATTAAAGAAGAGTCTGAACCAATCTGGGGACAAAATTCACTCCAAAAAACAAAATACAGCTAATTCCATTGCCTGTAGAATGTTTCTCTTACCTTATGACAGAAGTCAAAAGAGGAGCCCAAGAGACACATTGTTCTGGGCATAGAAGAGAAAATCAGGTAACAGAGTGAGTAAACACTGTGTGCATTGTTTTAAAAATAGAAGAAATAGAGAGAAAGATCGAGATCATATTTTATTTACAGCTAAGTTACCTAGTAAGGAGCAGATATGTAAAAATGGAGCATTTTTACCACCTGCCAAACAAGAACTGCTGGTAGAAGGAAATTAATAAAATTTATTTCAAATATTTTTCATGTATGATGTAAGAGGTTATTGTAAGAACAACATATTAAAAACATAAAAACATAAAAGCTCATATGCATGTGTAACAACAAAAAGCCCAACAATTTTTTTCATACTCATGTGTGAATTCCAGTAAATACCCAGTTGTATCTGGAAACATAGAAGTCTGATCATATAAAAGATACTTAGGTTTATGTAGATTACCTTTTAAACTGAGGGAAAACAACAGAAGAGTATGACTGGAAACTCGAGGCAATTTTTGGCAGAGCTACAACTAACACAAAGGAAAATGACAGAAATATAAATCCATATAACAAAAATAACAAATAGGAAAAGTATTAACAAAGCACATAAGCAAATTGGGTGAGGTGAATAATCCCCAGGGAAAGCTGGTTTATGCAATACTTTTCAATGTTGAGATAAACATTCTGATACTTCCTTTTGTTTCTTCCAAGCCGCCTTGCTAGGGTGTGCTGGAAGGCATTGTGAAAACGGCTGATTCTGGCTTGGGTTTTCAGGACAGATCACTGGAGGTTTTTTAAATTGGTCAGCAGCAGATTTTGCCAGCACTCATCTCAGACTTCCCCAGCTTTCTCCAGGGTGCAGAGTAAGCTGGATCAGATTTCATGTTTAAATTAATTTGGAATTGCTTTTTCCAAAAGTGTCTGGAGTTTGCAAGTGTTTCTGCTTTCCTTTGCTGGAGATGAAACATTACTTTCTGCCACTATACTTTCAGAGCCAATCTCCCACATTTCAGCCTACCTACACGACCAGATTGACCAGATCCTTCTTGCTTTCTACCACAATTCATTTGTGTTCCTTTTTAATTTTTTTTTAACCAAATACAGTTCTATTCCTGTCAAGATTTACTCAGCTCTGAGATCCCATCTGCTTGGCTATATATTCTTTAACAGATTCTGTTTGCTATATGCTGACCTAGTTCAAGGTTACATTTGCTCATTGACTGTTCTGTACTCCACCTTCTCCCATGTTTATTTCACCAGAAAACTGTATGAGTTTGCAGTTAGGTTTTTCACCTAGGGCATTTTTATAGATTAGAAACAGTACAAATTCAAGTATTGATCCCCTGGGACCCCATTTAATACTTTACTTAAATTGAAATAACTCCACTTACCATCACTTTTTATTCCATACGTGTAACTACTGAGCTATTCATCCAATTGCATATTACTGCATCTCTAGACTCCTTGAAGTTCTTTACTGTGGGCAATCTTGTGACAATGCTTGCTGCTTAAATACACCACATTATACCCCTGCAGTGTACGTCTGACGTACATGATGCGTACAAATCTAACATTACACAGGTTGGGCCACCTAATGATTTTCCTTTAGCTTATGCCTGCTTTGTTTATCAGAAAAGGAAAAGGTTCTGCTCTTGCAGTGATAACTCTGCTGTTCTTACACACAGGAAAATATGTAGCAATTAAGACTGACTGACATTTTTCAGCTCTTTCTCTATATGTAGGTTTGGTTGCTGTACTTAGTACACCCAAAAGTGTCCACATAACAAAATGCCTCACAGACAGATCTTGAGCTCCTCCTGAGCAGCATCTCCTTTTTGAAAGCTCTACCATTCCCCGTAAAACTAAGAAGCTTTACTGGGTTTTAACACAGATCTCATATCATGTGGAGGCTCCAAAACTCCACAGCAATTCCTGTACAAGCCCAGGCAGAGGCAATCTAATCTAGCTATAAGAAAAGCTCCAAACCTAGCAAAAATTTTGATGATAACTGGAGGGATAGATGGGAATTTCTGACAAGTCAAGCAGAGAAGCAGGTCTGATGCACAAGGTTAGTGTAGTTACCCTCTCCAAACAAAGCTCCCAGAGGCTGACGCTTTTCTCACTGGAGGACAGACTGTACCAGACAGCAGAAGCAGCTCAGCATTTTAAGGTTCTCTTCCCACCTTTGTCTGCTTTTGTTGAGAAAAAAAGTCCTTTCTCCTGCCCCCTCTAAAGTCAGGTTTTATGGAGAACTTGGGGAGCCAACCACTTTAAGGCTTTTCAAGGAATCGGAGAAACCCAGGGTCTGAAAGAAGGGCAATGGTAAAGCTGAAAGGGGCACTGCTGAAACAGAGAAATTAATATATTGGAGAGCAGAATGTAAGAACTTCTGGATCTAAAGATGGAACTGATATGGGAACTACATTGTTTGTCTGTGGTAAGAGAAGCTTCAGTCCTCTCAGAGTGGGCACCAGGACTGAGGACAGGCAGATGTCAGTTCTGTTGTAATGATCTGCAGGTTGGGAGAGGCACAGAGTTAATCATAATTTTGAAAGGCTCACAACATCAGGCAGAGCAAAACGGCAGATAAACCTACAAGACCAACACCTGGGAGCTAGACAGGGATATTCAAAATCAAAAGGCACATCAAAATAAACCGATATATCTAAACACTGGAAGCACATGCAATAAATTCATATAAATGCACATGCATACACACACATACCAGCTAATCTCACAGCTCTTTGGAGGTCTGCCTTAGCTTTTTAATTTTTTGTACTTGGCTATCCTGCACTTCTAATGGGGTTATTTGTTAAATTAGTATGAAGCTACCTGTTACCCTGCTAAGGGACTGGCTGTAGAGTTCAACTGAACTAGATAGGACCTTCTCTTCCTCCTTAACACAACTCAGTTAGAAGCTTGGTCATATTATTTTAAATGTGATATTAGACATTATGTAATATTTTTTCCATCTTTATCTGACACACCATCTGATGCATACCATCCCATCACCACTTCCCCAGTCTTCAGTTCACAGCTGAGAGGACAACTGGACCTGATCCATTAGATCAGTCTATCCTGCCTATTTGGTATCTTTTCAAAAAAACACCTTTGCATTTTTTCCATGCTACTGCCCACACTTGGAACAGTGCCCTAAAGCATCTGCAAAATTGCCTCATTATCCTCCTTTGAACTTTCTTTGCATCAAATCTTGTGCTGAGGTGGGGTGGGCAGGAGAGGACAACTAGAGGCAAGAGCAGGTCCAACACATATTATCTTCTGCAGACCTGCAGCAGAAGCCTGAGGTTACAAGTACAGAATAATTTTGCTGCTGTTCAGCAAGTTGAAGGATTCTTTTTCCCAGCATCCATGAAATAATTCTACATTAAGTTTAGCTATAAAGCCATGACCCTGGAGAAAGGACTTGGCTCTAAGCCAAATGTTTTTCATATTCAGTTTCACTTTCCTGGTATAAAATATTTAAGAAAACGTAATTCTGCTTAAAATAATTCTATAAAAAAGTCATCAGATTCTTGTCTTTTTTATATGTATCAGAGTCAGACATTTCAAAATTATTTCATCCAGCACAAGGCTTCAGCCTCCCTTATGCTGTAAGTGATCAGTCTTTGTAAAAGCCTAGAGTTTATACTAAAAGGCGAGCCAATAAAAAAAATAAAACTTCTTATTGCATTAAAAAACCTCTTCCTCTGATCTCAGTGTTTGTACTGTCACCAACCATTGGAGAATGTGAATGTTTCTACAGAAAACAGATCAGCGTTAATGAAGTCTCTGGTAAACCATGTGGAATTTCTGGCCCTTCTGTCTGTTCAGGCTGTGGAAAAGCTCTGCTTTTGTTGAGATTTTAGAAAATTATGATTATTTAAGAAGTGTGACTGCTTGGTTTTATGAGTGACATTCTAGGTTTTAAAGCCTTTCTTAAAGATGGTCAGATTTTCAGTTCACCTAATCTGCTCCTGGAAGTTCATTCCACAGCCAAGACCTTTTGTCCCCAGCCTTTACATGTGCTTCAGTGTCAGATTTGGGATAAGTTAACACAAACAGACAAATAAAACAAACAAAATAAAAAGAAAAAGACACTATAATTTTGAATCTCTATAAAGTAAAAAATGGTTTAGTTAAGACCAAAATATTGCAAGTTTTATAGTTCAGGCAATTGTTTTGTTAAACACAGTACATCCTTCTTTTCAATCTGGTATTTTTGAATTAAAAAGATGTTCATGTTAAAAAAAAGATCTTTAATGCTGCTGTCCTGAATGTGCAGCTATGGACGATGCCCCCAGAGAGGAAGTTCTTCCTGCAGTAGCACTCCCAGTGCTTGAGCCTTTCCCAAAAGTGATACTACAAATTCTACCCTGTGGCTGCCCAGCTGGGCAAAGGCTGTGAAACTCAAAGTCACAGGATGGTTTGGGAGTTTGTTTTATTTATTTGGTTTTTCTTTTTTCTCTTTTTATTTTCTTCTTTTTTCTTTTCCCCCTCTCCCTCCTTCCCCACCACGTAGCCAAGAAGACTGATTTTTCACAGCCTGGCTGCAGCAGTGCCTGTTTTCTTCTGCTCAATCTATTTTAGAGAGGTCAGGGAAGCCACCTGGTGTCTGATTTAAACAGGGAAGGAGAAAGAAATTTGAAGTGGCTGCCAGGCCAAATACTTCCTTTTTTAACAGTGCACACAGGAACCTAAAGGATCTAGAGATCACTCATCTCCTGATGTCACTGGTAATGTCTCCATTTTATGAAGCATGTTAGTCAGTATATTTAGCAGCTGAACTTACAGTTTCCTATTGATTTCCATGAAGAAGTGTGAAGAAAGTCATCTATCTCTCAAAAAAAAAGGTCACAAACAAATTCCTTTAGTCCCAGAGATGTTTCTGAAAAATCAAGTGCGCTAATATGAGGGACAAAGACAAGAAAGCAGATAACTACATGGAAGTGAATAATTTCCTGACACAGAGTATTTCACTGGTGGTCTTTCCTTGTTTGCCTCTCAGAGGCCAATCTCTGTTCTGCCAGCAAGAAACTGTCCCACACAGCCCTTGCGTATAGCCTTTTGATGCTTCAGTGCCAGAATGCCCATATCCATTCAGAGAGACTGGTCTCATGACAGTCTTCTTTATGAAGGCTCTCATTTTCAGAACTGTTAAAAAAAAAATAAAACCCCCTTCATTCTTTGAAAGTAATTAACCTTTTGGAGAATAACCATGCTGCATCTCAGAAGGTCAATAGTTAAAGGATGAGTGCTTTTGCTTCAGTTTACCAGGCAACACATACTCCCTTTGAGACCACAGTGTATCGAGCCAAGTCTTGGGTCAGTTTCAGTGGTTTTCAAACACAGTTCACTTTGCAGCAGCAAAATGTAGTTTTTTTTTTTTTTTTGTCTAGTACAATACTTCATGTCCAGACTACATTATAGGATTAAGCACCAAACCATTTTTGTGTATGCCAAGGCATTTTGTAAGGTTAACATTTGCTAAGCCCATCTATTAGCATTTCTCTTTGCGTCTACTAAAGCAAACAGGCAGAGACATTACTGACCCCATGAATGCAAATGGATGCTCAAGCTACCATTGGGAACGCGTAGCTCATAAAACCACATAAGCAGCAGTGGCTTTGACTTTAAGATAAAAAAATAAAGACATATCTCTGTATTGGAATTTCTGAAAGAATTGCTGTTTATGAATATTTTTCTGGTTTGAGAGATTTTAGCTCCTGTTCTTACAGGATAAATACACCCAACATCACTAAATACTGCAGACATACCAATTTTACTGTCACCTCTGCCTTTTTATTTTAGTTTCTCTTTAGAATTTCTTCTCTTTTAGACAAAAGCAAGCTACAAGCTCTGCTACTTTGGGCTTTTTTTACAGTGCCTTTCCTTACTCAAACATATTGCCAATCGCAATCATCTGTTCCTTGCATTTTACAGCCAACAGCTGAGTTGTTGACTGAGTACTGAGGGGTTTTTTACTGGGGAAACTGGGGCTTCCTTAATAAATGAAGCTTTACCCCTCCAGATCAATTACTTTGAGGCTGGTTTTCTTTTTCAATCTGGTTAAATACTAGACCATCATTTCTAGCCAAAGTCTATACAACTTCTGTCCCAAAAGGAGGCCATTTTCTGCTGTTAGTCAATGTAGTGTTGATCCCTAGATTTATTCTTTTGGATCTTAGCTTAATTGAGGTTTATCTCTTCTTTCTTGATCAGATTATTAACCCCACCCTCACCTTGATTCAAACCCATTTGTTTTGATGGGATTATCTTTACAGAAGGGCAAAATTTAGGAAGTACAAGGGATCTGCAAGCTGGTGACTTAGCAGTAAGGTTATTAGCATCCTTAGTACCGACAGCTCTGTTTTTGCATTATTTTGGACTTTCATTATTTTCTTTCTTCCATTCCATTTCAGCTTTTTAATCAGTCTTCAGCCACGGAACATGGAAGCTTTGGAAGAAATTTTTTATTAGCATATCACAGCAATTTTTTTATCTTTAGTTTATGGTTCAGTATAAATTAATCCTTGGTTAAGACACTGTGTGGCTCCATGGGACATTCTGACATGCTTACCATATTAATCAATCAAAATTACAAGTCATCACCCTTCTCTCTCCCTTGGTTTGTCTCTCTGTGTCACATTTTAAATAAAAAAGGCTCTTCCAAGACAAAGTCCATGTCTGTTCTCAGAAGGGGTCCCAGGCATCAGAAGTATTTACAGATGTTATACTGCATTCCAGGCAGTTCGAACCTTTTGAAATTAACAGGTTACATTTTTTACTGTTTGATAGATATTTTTGTCTTTTACAACAATTATTTAGCACAATGATTTTACATACAACATTTGTTATTCACCAGGATTTAGCAAAAATATCATTAGAATGTTTCAAATTTCAAACTGTATAATAAGCATTCATGATGAAAATCATTCAGCAGTGATTAGTTTCTGAATTACTCAAGTTAACCATATAAACAATGGATTCTGTCTCCACATGCAGACTTCACTCCATGATGAAGATTATTTTAGTGGGGAAAAAATTTAAATAGACTTAAATTCAGATTTTCATAATTTGTGTTTTCTTTCAGGATTAAGATGGGGAAAAAAGAGGGGGAGGGTCAATCCTAAACACAAATACAGAATATGGGCAGAGAATGGATTGAAAGCAGCCCCAAGCAAAAAGACTTGAGGTGTTGGTTGAGTAGAACCTCAACAGGAGCAAGCAGTGTGCACCTGCAGCCCAGAAACCCAACCATATCCTGGGCTGCATCAAAAGGAGTATGACCAGCAGGTCAACGGAGGTGATTGTGCCCCTCTACTCTGCTCTTATGAGACCCCACTGGAGTACTGCATTCAGATCTGGGATCCCCAATACAAGAGGGACGTGGACCTGCCCAAGCAGGAGACCACAAAGATGATCAGCAGGCTGGAGCAGCTCTCCTATGGATACAGGCTGAGAAAGTTGGGCTTATTCAGCCTGTAGAAGGCTAGTGGAAGGTGTGCCTGCCCATGTCAGGGGGTTTGGAACTAGATGATCTTTAAGGTCTCTTACAAACCAAATCATTCTATGATTCTATGATATTTTCTCAGATTTTCTCACTAGTCCAAACAAGCAAATGTCTTGAAATTCCCAATATGTTTGTTTCTCTGGTCTTAAGTGTAGATGTTCATTGAAACTATGTTGGTTTTGACTTAATTTCTGTCTGCTGGGTGAGAGGGTTATATTTCACCTTCCGGAATAATGGTGAAAAGCACTTACAGTAGAGATCTGTCTAGTCCTGTCAGTATTCTGACTGTAGCCAACAGCCTCAAAACATGTAATGTTACTTTCCCAAGATACCCTTCAGCATCCATATATTTGCTGCTGAGAGACAGGGTGATGGTAGATTTGGGTGGGGTTTGTCATTAATTTGTCTATCACTATTTAAACCATTAAGTACACTTTTCTTTATATATGCATAATACGTAATATACACATCCATACAAACACAACATACAAGTAGAAAAATTTGCGGAAAGTCATTCTACAGATACTATGCATCACTTTTACTTCAGTTTTAATGTGCTCCATAAAATGAAGAACCAAAGCCTGTTGGTTTACTTAGGATCATTCTGGATTCTTCAAACGCCAAATGGCAATTTCAGTTATCTGTCAGTTCCCTTTGGAAAATATTTATAAAGTTGAAAAAAACTTAATATTCTAATAATATGGTAATCAACATAAATACTGTGAGTCTATACAGCGTAGCTACTTAGTCATTATTTTGTAATAGCACTCTACAACTTCTTTTTTCTGCTAGAACCTACCACACATTGAACATACAAGCACCTTAGCTCTACAAAACATTTTGCTTATGGGTAAGATCTGTGCATCTGAAGTGTTATGAATAATTCTTGTGTATATTTTCATGTAATATTAAAAATTTATTCTTGTGAAAATTCCAGGTACAAACCTGTAACAATAATATAGCAGGAAAATCTGATAAGTGGATGCACAGGGTGCTTTACCATTAAGCAGGTTTCATCCTCAAGTGTGAAAGTGATGTCCAAGGGCAACTTTACTGTAAATGAGAGAGCAGGAGAAAGGAAAAGCATTGAAGCTGATCTTGCCTTTGAGCTACGTTGACCAGTGGATCAATAGCTATCATTACTAGAGGTCCCTTAAAGGAAGCTAACTGCCACAGTGCTGACATTTAACCTGTGTCAGTTGGCACCATGTGCACACACAGAGAACTTCCAAGTTTAGGACTGGAAATACAGAAACTGAAAGGAGACTCCTAACCTAAACAGCAGCTCCTCCCTGCAATTTTGACTAGCCATTTAGTTTCAGACAAAAGTAACCTTTTGTTACAACAAACCAGTGAAGTTAGAGCTAATTTTAATACCAAATTCTAGATGTTTCATCTGGTGGTCTGTACTTGGGATCACTGGTACAGAGAAAACAGTGCATTTCTGCATAAACCTCATTACCAGTTGAAGGCATGTCATACCCATTTGATTAATCTTAGCCATTGAATGACATTTCATTCCAAACATGTTGTCATTTCAACTAATTTAACTAAACACTCACTTTCTCCCCCTCCCCCCGTATAAGGAACTTTCCATGCTTGGTAAATGCACTGCCCGTGTTGTTTGTATTGTCTGACTCAGCTGACAACCCTCTCTACAACAGCCTGTATTTTTAATGTTGTTTCGTGATCACAAAACACTGAACATACAGGTAGCATACACATGTCCATGGAATTAATAATGAGCTCCACAAAATTTTGAAGACTGTTACCTGCATATAGATACAAAATGCTTTTTTCTCCAAAGGCACTGAAGAAGTAAAACCAGACTGTACCTGAATGCTAGATTACTTCATTTTTAACAGCACTGTCTAGAAAACCCTCAAGAGAAATGGATTTCTGATAGCTTCATCACTGTGCAATCATCATAATAAAAGATAATCCCCTCCAAGAAAGTTACAGTCTGAATAGACAAGACAAAGAGGGAAGAATAGAACGAGCCACAAATGAAAAACAAAATGTCCAGAACTAGGTAGGACCAAGTCTCTGAAATTCTGTTCCGATACCACACTTATCAATACTCAGATAACACATACAAGCAGTGTGCTAACACATATTGCTCTGATTCTTGTTTTGGGACCATCTTATACCATCCAAGCAAAGACATTCAGGAATATCAGACTTAAAAGTGCACAAATACAGAAGACAATTTTTGTTCTAAAATTTGTCTTGCCCTTTTGTTCTAAAACAATGCCAAACATAAACAATCTTGGCTTCCAAATTCTCTCTCAGAATCACCCTCCTCTGAGACAGTAGTCCTTTGCTACAGGAGGCATATCAGAAAGTGTTTCCTGTGACCAAGTCAATTGAAAAGCAAACTCTCACTGAAATCTAGAGAGGAGACAGGAGACAGGAGACAGAAGAATTTCAGGCAAATTACACATCTGTGATATCTTCCAATAGGAATGAGGGAGAAAGAGGTACTTTATATGTATTTTGCAACTTATTTCTGATGAAAAACTAACCAAGACTTTGTCTTGATGAAATGAATATAAATTTCCTCACATATCAGGAAAGTCCATGGGAACTGATGGCAATTGGATGATAAAAAGTTCTTAATTTCTCTTCAGAGAGGAGATCCTGCATAGTTAGGTCCCTAATCTCTGTTTAGCTCCACCCACACTGGTAGCAACACCAGGTTGCTTTTCACCTTCTCCTTGGTTTCCATTTCTCATTTGCACACACCCAGCCATCACTGACAACCTCGTTTTCAACTTTCAGACCTTTTCTCCACGGTGCTTTAGAGCCCCACAAAACACAGACCCAGTAATCTAATTAATCCTGGTAAATCAGTTAGCAAGCTCCAAACCCTTTTTTTTGTTCCAATACAAAGATGGGCTTGCTTTGATCTCTTCTGGTGCACATTAAGATTTTTCTGAGAGCAACAGCCACAGAGCAGACAGCAATGTCTTCTTGCTTGTAAAGCTTCTGAAATATTCCTTTTTAGCAGTAAATCATAGAAGGAACTGATGATACATTACTGGGGTTTTTATGCTCTCATTCCCATCAGAATTTGTCCATGGTGTAACTTTGTACTTCTCATGACTGCTAAACAGTTAAGATAAAAAGCAATGCAACATTTGAGAAATAACTGCTGCATCCAGTGAGAGATTAACACAGTCGTTTCCCTCCCCATTTTCCTCTTCCTCCTTCAGATCCTGCCCATCCCACGGATACTTAATGCTTGGCAACAAAGAAAGTTCTCTTCTGTACTCAGACTTATTAGGACATCCACTTGAGAAGAAGGATCTAACCACACTTGAAGGTGTTCTTTGATGGAAATTCTCTGACATCTCATGCTTTTCACAGAATCTTACTTGTTTCTCAGGCTATGTCCTCCAACTCCCAGGAATCCCAGCTCCCAAGAGACAAGCTGAGCTATCACATTACTGAGGAATCTGGATAGAAGCAGCAGAGAACTACCCAAAAACCGTAACCAGGAAAAGACGGAATTGATGGATGGTTTGTCGGATTTAGGGAAGTAATGCCATTCTTTGGGGAGAATTAATATAATATAGACAAAATATATAAATTTTTTATATATCAGAAGTATGTATTTTTCTAAGTGGTATGTTTAAATCAAGCTTTCTGATGCAGTAATGACAAAGCAATAAGTCACATGACTCCAGGAATTTGAGATAAATACAGTTAGAGTCATACAATATGTGCTGGAGCTGGCAAAACTGGAAGAGTAAACCTAACAGCCTGGAGAGAAGTCCATTCGACAGTAGGTTTAATTTATGTGAACTTAAAGTTCTGAAAATGTGAGAAATAAATACATTGGAAAAGACAATGAAGACAAGTTTTCTATTCCATCATTTTTATCTGTAGATAATAGTCACCTGCTAGTTGGAGGCTACAAGCAACGAATGTTTCTCTTTGGGAAGCTATTGGGAGGTAAGAATCAGCCCTTTCTTTCTTTAATACTCTTAGAATTGTAGAATAGTTTGGGTTGGAAAGGACCTTAAGATCAACTAGTTCCACACAGCAGTCTTGGCTCCCCTTCTCCCCCCACCCTCTAGGGCTATATCCCATGGAAACTTACTAAGCAGGTTCTTGAAGAGGCCTAAGTCTGCTCTCTTGAAGTCCAGGGCAGTGAGCTTGCTGCATGCTCTTCTCACTGTCCTGAGGATCTCAAACTCAACCATCTCATGATCGTTACAATCAAGGCTGCCTTGAAGCATCACATTTCCAACCAGCCATTCCCTGTTGGTGAGCACGAGGTCAAGCATAGCACCTTTCCTTGTCAGCTCCTCAATTACATGCAGAAGCAAGTTGTGTTCCTCACAACCGAGGAACTTCCTGGATTGTTTGTGCCAGGCCATACTGTCCCTCCAACAGATATCAGGGTGGTTGAAGTCCCTCATGAGGACAAGGGCCTGCGAGTGTGAGGCTGTTCCTATCTGTCTATAGAATGCTTCATCCAAAGAGTCCTCTTGATCAGGCGGTCTGTAACACATTCCCACAGTAATGTCTCCCGTCACTGTTCTCCCTTTAACCCTGACCCACAAACTCTCTGTTGACTGATTACCTGAAATGACAAACCCAGAAATGTTGCAGACAAAAAAAATAAGCTATAACAGGCTGTTATAGTTGTCTTGTTCCTGTTCTCTTCAAAAGGTCATGATAACTGGTTCATGTTCCCTTTTGGGTTTTTTTTAATCTTTTCATGGTGAAACCTCTATTGTGGCAGTTTCTAGCCAAGCTGCAGTGTGAAATAGTAGATAATAGAGGAAAACAAGAATACTTGAAAACAGAAAAAACATGAAAGCATATTCTAGTCTCATAGTTTCTAGGGTTCTGCATACTCTTTGCAAGGATAAGGTATTTTTTTTCTGCAAAAAGCAACAATCATAACACCAATGATCACTGGCAATTAAAAAAAAAAGATTAAAATTATGCTGCATATCCCTGAAGTACATGTTTGAACTCTGTTTGGAAAACACAATACATAACACTACACACTTATTAGCAGCAGCTTGTAATAAATTCTGCCATGAAATCATAGAATCATAGAACTGAATCATAGAATCATAGAATCACAGAATCACAGAATCATAGAATCATGGAATCATAGAGTCATGGAATCATAGAATGGTTTGGGTTAGAAGGGACTTTTAAAGGTCATCTGGTTACAATACCCCTCCAA